>VXAK01003117.1:0-21275 GCA_013399435.1 Arenaria interpres | reverse complement strand
GGTTCGCGGGAGGGGGAGCAACTTCGGGGGGGGCGGCCACGGTTCAGCCCTGCTCCAGGCCGCCCGCCCGCCTCGGTTCTCGACCGGGGGCTATGTCCTCGACTGGGAATAGGAAGGCCCCGAGAGGCCGCTGCGGGGCCGCGGCGCTCGCAGGAGAAAGTCTGTCTCTCTCCCGAAGCGCTAACGGGAGAGCCCGGCCTCCGCGATGAGCGCGTCCCCGGGGCCGCCTGGCGGCTCTCCCTCCGGGTTTGCTTCCCTGGAGCTGTCAGCGGGGCCGGCTTCACTGCCAGGTCCGTGAGGCGGCGGAGCCCGGCGCTCCGTCCCGCGGCGTGCCGGTCCCGCTAGGAATCCTGCACCGTAACCGTGGGGTGTCCCCTTCCTCCCGAAGCGCGGGGAGCAGCTGCGAAGCCGGGCTGTGCCTGTGAAGCGCTGCCGGGGGAAAGCTCTAAAACAGCCGGGGCGGGCGCTCCTGTCCCCCGCACGCCGCGGAACGAAAGGCTGCTCCGCGATCAGGCTTGCAGCCTGCGCTGAGGTGTGCGAGGGGCAGCGTGCAGGCAGGGCGGCCTGGGGATGAGGCAGCTAAAGATGCCCCTGAAGCAGTTTGGTTTTGCCTGGATGAATCGATTTTGAAGCTGTGTGACTGTCTCGCATTCTCTGTAGTTTTGCAGCCACGCTATTTTTAAGTATGTTTCAGCTATAATGGTGACTGCTCTGTGACCACCACCTACTGTGGAGGAAGTGTTTACCGAGGATGGGAAGGGAGACCCACGCAACCAGAATACCTGTGGTTTAGGTAGAATGGACTAGTCTCTTGCAGATAGAACTTCCACATCAAGCAGCAACTGGCAGCATGGACTCGTACAGGTTGTCCCACTGTCCTCAGCACTGGTGAGGCCCCACCTCGAGTGCCACGTTCAGTTTTGGGCCCCTCACTGCAAAAAAGACATTGAGGTGCTGGAGGTGCTGGAGCATGTCCAGAGAAGGGCAATGGAGCTGGTGAGGGATCTGGAGAACAAGTCTTATGAAGAGCAGCTTGAGGGAACTGGGGTTGTTCAGCCTGGAGAAAAGGAGGCTGAAACTACCTGAAAGGAGGTTGTAGAGGGGTAGGGGTCGGTCTCTTCTCCCAAGTAACAGACAATAGGACAAGAGGAACTGGCCTCAAGTTGTGCCAGGGGGGGTTTAGACTGGATATTGGGAAAAATTGCTTCACCAAAACAGTTGTCAAACATTGGAAGAGGCTGCCCAGGGAAGTGGGGGAGTCACCATCCTTGGACGTATTTAAAAGACATGTAGATGTGGTGCTGAGGGACATGGTTTAATGGTGGTTTTGGCAGTGTTAAGTTAATGGTTGGACTTGATGAGCCAACCCAGACGATCCTATGATTCTGTAACATGTCTGAATTTACTTTGGAGAAAGTATGAAATAGAAAGTAGTTTATTCAAAACTTTGGGAAGGTGTACTTGGACGCTCTACAAGCTACCAGTATCCTCCTCCTCTCAAGCAGTCATAAAGTTTCCTGCTGCAGTTGGATGCAACAGGGGGCTGCTTAGCCTTTACTCCATCATTAAATTGAGTTTATTTCTTCAAGACCTTTGTGTGTGAATATTCAGTTTCAGTAAGAGGAAGAGTCATGGTAGAAGTATATCTGGTAACAAGTCAATGAAAAAGACTAGTCTTTCAGTGGCAAGGTCACTTTAAGAATTAGTCTTACACTGCTGTGGGAAAAAAAAAAACCACCACACCAACATTCTGATGAATGCTGCACAATCCCACTTTGTCTACACTGGATTTCTAGTGAGCTGTCTGTCAGCAGAGAGTGGCAGACTTGTATTTATTGAGTAGTTGAGGAGTAACATGGAAATTAAGTCATGAAAAATGCTGCCCTATTAAGATGTTCACACCACTCAAAATGCTACACACTTGCCATTTGTAAAGCTTCAAAGAAACACAAATTGTTCTGTAGATTTGCTGAATTTATATGAGCTATTACAAATAGGTAGCCAAAATCAACTGGAAAAATAAAACCCAAAATCTTTATTTCTGGCATGTAGAAGCTTTTTTTGAACTTTGTAATTGATGGCTACAATCTAAATCCTGTAGGACTAGTTGGTTTTGCTGCTAAGCAAGATAGAAGGTTTTGTAGCTGCTCTGTAGAGCTTGCAATCCAGGTTTGCAGAGCTTACAGACAACTTACGGTTTTCTGTTGTCAACTGTTAAAATAGTATTAAGTTAAAAAGGTATTGATGATGACTGACTCCTGGGCTGAGGAGTTGCACCAAACAACAATCTCTCTGAAAGTAGAGCAGTCAGTATTTTAATCTTGCTGCTAGACTTGATAATAAGCCTTTAAGTGCCCAGAACCCTCACTTAAATCTCATCTAACCTAGTTAACTTCTGTAGAGAAAAGAAATCTCAGTTGCTAAATTAAATTTCAATGTGAAAATCCACTCTTGAAATTCTTAGGGAGAAAGCATTTTGTTGATGGTGTCAAAAATGGTTTGGTAGAAAAGAACACACTTCTCTATAAAGCACTGTAGCTTGGAAGAGAGTACTACATGACGATAGTTAACACTGAACTGAAGAGGCTTAGAAATGACTTGTTTGCTTTTGTCAGTCCCACCCTGGCAGTTTAAAACAACATGATAACTGAAAGAATGCGAAGCTTGTATTACAGGCCTCAATAAGCAGTGTATGGCAAAGTGATCCATCTATTTTTAAGAGAAGCTGGAGTAGAAGACTATACTTTATACTAACAATCCAACCTTTCCTCTTCTTGCTTGATGAACAAAAACTGTTGCTGCAAGTCTTAAATTCCTTATCATATTACTGGTTACTTCCCACTTAAATCTTGCATTCCTGTGATAGAGCTGCAGCTGTGGATTGCAGAACAACTCATCTGCAAAATCCTGAGCTAGCACAACTTAATACTGCTGTCCAAGATCTAATTCAATGCTTACTTTCATTTGAAAATGAAATGAAAGTTTCATGCTGCCCCAGCTTCAGGGTTGAGAGCTGAACCTTTACTCCACAAAACTCTACTGTTACTAACTTTAGACCAAATGCAAGCTCACAGACTCCCAATACTTTCAGTTTTAAAACAGTACATTAATGGCCAAAATAAGGCTCTTTTGGAACATTTAGCATGGCTTATTTAACATGTGAGGAAACTGGAACTTTTTTTTTTCTTTCAACAGTCTTGGTTTTGATTGTTTCTTTACTGCATTTTGCCATGTTATTACTGGCAAGTGTGCCTACGTGAGTATAATCTGCTTCTTTCAGGCATGTAAGTAGGCTCAATGTGCAGAGTTATACAGCACATCTTGGAGGTCTCACAGCATGATTACAATACTAGGTTTCTAGTGTATCTATCTCAGAATAAAGTAGTGGATTGTGTTAACTTGACCAAGTTCATTTCTTCCAGACCAGTCTTTTGTGACTCTAGCCACAAATGACTCCTATGTGAAAGGAGCACTGGTACTTGGTTCATCCTTGCAACAGTACAGAACAACAAGGAAGCTGACTGCACTCATAACTCCTCAGGTCTCAGATCCTATGAGGTAAGGTCATTTATATACCTCAAACTGTTGTAGTTCCTGCTGATAGGTTGAAAAACAAAAGTTCAATTCATTAATAGTAACCGTCCAGAACTCTGTAAATGAAGCTTACAGAATTCCAGATGGTTTAAGCTGAATTCTGCTAAGTTCTTCAAACATGAAACTTTTTTTGTTTCTTCCATATGACAAGTTAACAAATACTCTGTAGTTGGAGAACTAAACTGTGACTTGATACTGATATTTCAAGTGGGTCTTTGCTCTTTTGTAGTCCTGCTTAAAACAGTCCAACAATTTGATACTGCCTATGTGTTCATTAGTGCTGTATGTGTGCATGCGGAGGTGGGAGTATGGAATTGGTATTTATTTGTATTCCAGATTGAGATAATGTGACATAAGCTCTTTCAAAATCTAGCAGACACTTCAAATTTTATCATGAGAGAAGAAAATGAGTAGACCTAAAGTAGCATCAAGTACTTCAAATCAGCAGATCAACAAAGGCATCTAAGGAAGTCACCACCTACAACAAATGAAATTAACAGGCAACTGCTTCCTACAGCCTCTCTAGAATAGACTCAGTGTGGAGCGGACTGGGTGCTCTTTCCACATGTAAGAGGAGGGTAAAAAACCCAATTAACTTAATAGCTACATGAACTACAGATGAATGTCAAGATTCTCTATGTGGGGAAGCTCTTCTGAAAAAATTTCTCAATTTATAGAGACACTAGAGAAGTGGCTCAATAATAAATGGAGTGACTCTCCCTGGAGTCTCTTGGCAGCTAAATGGCTTTATCAATATAAAGATGTTACATATAGGAACATCCATTCTAGCCTGTTAGGTGAGTGCGCTAAGATGAATCATAAATGTGCTTATGCGTAGTGCAAGCCAGCTACTGCCATGCCCTTAGGCTAGCAGTACCTCATGGTGTAACTGGAACTTGGATTTCTCGCTGTAGCCACTAACAAGGCATGCTGTAAGTTCAGAAGCCACTGTCCATACTAAGCTGTTGGTATAAAGACAGCCTTGTAAGGCAGTTCTAAAACTCATCTACAAGCTCTGTGGCTCAAACTGTAGTGATAATTGCTGAGCATTCAAGATACACTGTAGAACAGTGAGACTTTACAGATGCTTCATATTTTAAGCATCGTGAACTCCTTAACCTCTCTTGAACTAATAGTAATACTTTACCATCCAATGCAAAGGCCAGATATCTGCCACAGAATTTCACTACGCTGCCTGGCAGTTTAGGTGTTACCCTTAGGTGAACATGATACTAGGTCAAAACACTGTTGTACCCACAGCCACGATTAAGTCAGCCTTTAAAACTTTATGGCATAAGGAAAGTTTTAGCAACTGGGTCTAGTCAGATGTCCCTAACAGTCACAGATCCAGAACAGTGTTGTCATAACTATTGCATAAACTTCTGTTTTAGCTGTTTAGGATTCAACTATTGTCCTGCTCAAGCTACTCTGAGCAGACAATTAAGAATTGGGAAGCTGTTAAAGTAGACTGTTAACTTGCTGAAAGTCTGGATGAAATAAAAATGTGTGGAAAGTTTGTACTACATAGCCATGACCTACTGGACTTGGTAGCAATGCCAACTAAAGCCCTGTTTGTGGAGGAAAATACCCCAAACATCTTTGTTCCCTAAAATGTGCCTATTAGAACCTAGAAATCTTGAGGCAGACAGCTCTTACTGATGACTTAAGAAATGCTGCCAGATTCCCTGTTATTCCACTTTATGGAATCTGTCATGTGGTCTGGTGCAGGAATAACAATAGAGCTAAATCTTGGCAATTGACTCTTTCCCCAGGAGAGTGCTGGAAACAGTTTTTGATGAAGTCGTATTGGTAAATGTCTTGGATAGTGGGGATTCGGCACACTTGGCGTTAATGAAAAGGCCTGAGCTGGGTGTCACGCTAACAAAGCTTCACTGCTGGGAACTGACACAGTTTTCAAAATGCGTTTTCATGGATGCAGACACAATGGTAAGTGGTTGTGTCTCACAGTATCTCTTAATGACCTGGTGTGGGGGTTGCTGGGATTTTTTTCTGCAGGTTGTTTTTGTTGTTTGGGTTTTTTGCGGGTGTTGGTGGTGTTTGGCTTTTTCTTTTTCAGGGAGGGGTAATAGATGTCTTCTTGCTACTTGGACTAGTAACTCTAAAAACGTATGTGCCTTTCTCATAGAAATTAATTGTAATGTAGTCAGTCATGACTAACTCCATAAAATGTCATCTTCCATAAGACAAGAGCATTGATATGAGAACTTTCTTTTATGTCTTAATGTGGATGTCAAAATCCATTAAAACACAATACCCCAATTCTTAAGCTAAAAAACAGAAAACTTTTCTTTTTTACCCTTTTACAACTAGGTTTTGTCAAATATTGATGAGCTTTTTGAGAGAGAAGAGCTTTCTGCAGCACCAGATCCAGGCTGGCCTGACTGTTTTAATTCTGGAGTTTTTGTTTACCGACCTTCTATTGAAACATACAATCAGCTGTTACAGTTTGCCACAGAGAATGGCAGCTTTGATGGTATGTTTTAATTTGTATTTCAATATGTTAGACCAAAATGGTAATAGTGGTTGGGGTGGCTCAGTAATTATGTATGTGTCATGGGGATTCTGTATGATAAACTCTGAACTCAATGTATTAACTACAAAAAAGTATATCCCTCTCACAACAGAGGCATCATTACAGTGTGTGGTAAAACTACTTTTTTCAGACTTCATGAAACAAAAAAACCCCTAAGTTTGGCCTCCAAACTAGCAGCTCTAAGTATTAGCAATGTAGAATCATGTAACAAGAAATCTTAAGCAAGCACAGTGTGTGTATTAGCAACTGAAACTGCAGTACTATGTTTCATGCATTCCTAACACTCACAGCTTGAATGTTCTATGCTAACTCTAGTTGCTGTGGAAAAAATAGTACTGACCAACTTAAGTCCTGCTTCAGAGAAACATTTGAAGATGGAACTATCTCTTCACATGCTGTGACAGCTTCCTGTCATTATAGGGTGGTGACCATCTCTTTCCCAATATCAAGTGCATGTAGCCTTGGCTGCTTCCCACTATAGGTCACTTGGGATCAGCCACTGTGCCAGACTTAAGCTTGAGAAGCCAAATTCTGCTGTCCTGTATGTTTCCTAAATCTACTACCATTGCAGTAAATGCACATGGTGCTTGAAGACTGCTATAGGTAAAGGCTTCTGAATGACTATCGCTGTCTCCTGTCACTAAATTTAATTATGTAACTACTGTGGTACAAAACAAAATCTAACTGAAAAAGCTACAAATAAATACATAAATAAGACCATAAAAGGGAGCTCTTACTAGAAAGAAATTAGCCAGCCTGTTGACTTACCTTTCAGTACTTTGTAAAAAGTAAATTTTCTAGGTGTCATTCCCAGTCTGCAGAATAATCCCTGTTACTGTGTGGACTCCTGTGTGTGGCCTCCTAAAAAACATTAGTTGCAATAAGATGCTTAATGCTACCATATGAATAAACTCCAGCAAAAATGAGTACTGCAATGTAATGAAGGGTCTGTCAGTACCTCGCTACTGACAAGGCAGCAGTTGGCAGCTCTAGCAGAATTCTTAAATGTTGGGTGTAAATTGATTAACAGCTACTGTTAAAAGCTATAGCACAGTAGCTACAATGAATTGTTGCATTTAAAAAAAAAAAAAAACCCACCCCAAAAAAATATCCTTTTTTTTTTTTTTTGCAAACTGACCACTGAGTAGCTCCAGAAATATGAGACTTGGTGATTGTCTCCTCTGAGCTTTGTGCTTGACTGCTAGCAGACCCATCTTCTAGGTCTAAGGCCCCTGTCCTTTAGAAGAATAGAACTGTGTTCACAATATACCTTCTGACTTGAAAGCTAAAGCCACACAATGGTGAAACTTCCTCAATGTCCTAAACATGAAGCAATTGTTGCAGCTCTTAATAGTACAAGTGGTGGCTTAATGGTTTAGGTACCAAATTTCTAGAACTAATTTGTACGTCAGCTTTAAAATTTATTCACTTTTTATTAAATGGTAGGACTGATCTGAGCAATGAGACTGTGGGGACTTATATTGTCTGCATAAGCTGCTGCTGAGCTCATGAACTGTCAGGAGAAAGTGGATTTAAAGTTAAATTGATTTAGACAGTAATAAAAGTTCCTAGGAAACTTTTTATGAGGAACACCTGTGAAGGGACACTGGGAAGCCAACTCAACAAGGTACCAAGCTATGCATAACTGAAGTCAGGCTCTAAGCACCCCATCTGCAGTAGCAGTAACAAGGGAATGCAAGACTTTCCAGAGTATTTAATCTTTATAACAGCATGGGGATGCCTCCTATGTAATGCTGTTGTCCAGAAACGGTAGAGCGATGGCTACTTACAGAGACAACCACTTTATCTGAACTTCACCTTTCTACGTGAGGAGGAATATGTTGTGCAGTAATTCTAGATGCCATCTAAAAGTAGTGGAGGGGGAGAAAAGTTTTGTTTTAAAAGAAATCTAGTAGTACTGATACCTTAAGAACATTCCTATTGCTTCAACAATCCTCTGGCTCTTTAGTATGGGATTGAAAATGGTTGCTTTTACATCTAAAGATATAATGCAGCAAGACTGTATCTGTATATATGTTACTAATGTAACTACTGCCTGATTCTTTTGCCTTATGTCTAAGGTCCAGTTTATACAACAGGACTACTGTTGAAGTCAGAAGTAGGACAGCTAAATGCTGCTTTCAGTGGCTGCTTTGGCACAAACGCATGCCACCTGAAAAAAAAGCCAAGTATGTAAAACAATCTGAGTGGGAGAAAGTCCTGTATAATAAGTTAAATACATTGTTGCTGTCCCTTCAGTTACGAGCTATCCATTCTGAGAGGCCATCTCAGACTTCCCTCTCTTAGATGATCTTACTGTTCCCATACATATTCTTAACACAGCATTGAGGTAGAAGTTACAATGAAACTTCGCTGAGTAAAGACCTGGGGACTTGCCTGGTTTCTTCGACTCTTGTTCTCTTGTGATGGGTACAACTTCTTCAAAAGTGCTTTCCTCCCTTTATGGAGTGAGAGGCTTGAAGTTACTGGACTGAATCTCTAGGCAATTTCTCCCTCTTCAATCTGCGTGTGCGCTGACAGCTGTAACAGGATACTTCAAATTTATATTTGTCAGTGGACTGTCCGTACATCTATGTTTATGCCCAGTGTCTAAAGCAAAAAGCAAATTCTGCTCAAACATCAGTGAGGGTGTAAGCCTTAGTACTGCCCTAAATCTAGTAACAGGTCAATAAGAAAAACTGAGTCAGAGACTGAGTGCTTCAGAAGAGTAAAGATTAAAATAAAATACTGCCTCTTTTCTAACTAGGCTATTTACCTACTCCTTAGCAATGCTACTTGTGAATGCAGTTGCAGATGGAGAGAAGACAGCAAATGAATGTTGAGGGACTCCCTTCAATCCCCTTCATAAGAGGAACTATTAGCACTTAAAGACTAACTATATTCACTGCAATAAAGAATAAATGGATATGAACAGAAGTCGTTTTTACTTCTCAGTAGACTCTTACAAACTAGTCTGCTTTGGGCCAGAGGTTGATTTGTTTAGCTACTCTATTACTGACATACCAAACCGCTTCAGACTCATTTAACCTCGCTACAACCTCTGCTTGCAAACTAAGAGGTGACCCCTCCCAAGACAGCAGCTCTGGCTGTAACTTAGATTGTTACCCTCACTTAGGGGTTAGTCAGCAGCTTTTAAATAACCGGCAATGGGCATTCCTAGCTCTGTAAGGGATTTGATGAAGTTTTACTAGAGTAGTCACCAAGACTGAATGTGCTTTCCTGATCAGATCACAGTGCAGGAACCTGATCACATCCAGGGCTGCAGGTCTAACAGGCCACTGATACCCTAACTCTGGTGTTGATGTTGATCATGCATCTGTAAGCAAAAGTAATAAAACTAATTGTTGGTACTTGATCTTCTGAGCCACAGCTTTCCTGAAGTTGAAGAGTACACAGTTGTCAAGTCCTGGTTTTTGCTGCCTTCTACAGCTTGAACTTTAGCTGTAAAAGAACCTGAATGGGAGGCTTTGTGAGCAGCTACCTTGTAGCAAAAGCAACCCCACATGTACTATCTCTTTCATTCTCTGTATTTTTTGGATTTTCAAAGGCTGCAAGGTTTACAGGGTGGTTCATAAATAGAACTCTAGTGCTCTGTGCCAAACTGCTACTGGACATGACAACTGCATTATCAACCAATTAGTGAAGTGATTGAAAAAGATCCTAAAACAACTATCTGATGTTTGTAGCCTATTAATGCTTTTTCTTTCAGGTGCAGATCAGGGGTTATTAAACACCTTTTTCAGCAGCTGGGCAACAACAGACATGAGCAAACATCTACCATTTATTTATAATTTGAGCAGCACTTCTGTATATTCCTACCTTCCAGCATTTAAAGCGTAAGTTCAAAATTCTAAGATGACTTTCAGAGCTGATATAAATTAATTTCCTGTAATAGAATGAACAGGCATGTTGTTAACTTACACAGCTTTTCTAAAGGGAAACCATTATTGTCACTAAAAGAAGGTATAACTCTTTCTTGTCTTTAAAAAAAAAAAAGTTGAATTAATACTAATCACTTAATGATTCATGCAGAGAGAAAGCTGTATCTGTAGCTTAAACCACTCATCCCTGGTGGTAACACCAAAGTTGATTTAGAATAAGCACATTTGACAGGTCACTTGCAAAAGGAAGAACCACTACTCCGGTATGGATGACTGTCCATTACATCTCTAACCAAAGACAGTAGCTCTTAAATCAGCTTTAGCTGAACTTCAGTATATCACTGGTGGTATTGTTTCCCACCTAGATAACTTGCCTTTTCCTCACTCTGATTACTTAGTATATTTAACAACCAGTAGTTATAGTTCATCTAATCAATCTGTATAATTCAAATAAATATGGTGAACAAAGACTTGTATAAAGCTATAATTCTCTCACACCAGTCTTTCTAGATCTCAGTTCCTTAAGTAATAGCAAGATGGAACAAAGTCTACAGCCAACCACCATACTGTCGCAAGCTTCCTGTGTAAGGAGAACAACCGTATCCTCCCTAGCTAGCAGTGTGAGATTTGGCATGCAAGTAAACACTACTCAGTGGCAGGGTCACTCAAAGTGTTACAATAAACACAGGAGGAAGCAGAGAAGCTGAAATGTTACACAAACTCATATTCATTAAGAGCTTCAAAAGGGAGAGGAGGGGGGAAGGAAAGTACCACTTGCATAAAAACAATCTGATCTCTGAATGACATCAGGTTACTAGTGTCTAAAGCAGCAGCTAGCATAAGCAGGACTGCTGCTGGCTCAAGATCAAACTATGTCTTGTGATCAGAATACCATTTGAAATCCTGTCATGCTAAAAGTGGAACACTTATTTAAAGAAATATATGCAAGCCTGAGAATGACTAAGTAGTTGGACAGCACTTGATAAGCTAACATTGAGTGTAAAATGTGTCTTTTTTCCATGGCTGGCTGGTTGTTCAATTTACAAATCACCTTGTTGGCCACAAAAGACTAATTTTATCTGCGGGTTCCTGAAAAAAATTGCATTTAACTGATTGAATCAATTACCTAACTGAAATCAGCAGATGTTAAAAGGGCTGCACTTCCACCATTCTACTTTTGAAGTAGAATGCCCTGCTTGATAGGTTGAACAACTTCCCCTGGTTAGATCAGCAGCTACACGCCTGGTAATCAGCAGTTGGAATAAAGTGAAATTTAAACCTACTGACATCAATAGCTAAGTTTTTCGCAGCTTTGTACAGCGAGACTAGATTTCACAGCAGTCCCAGTAATCCTTTTTCCAAAGGAAAATGCCAATTCATGACAAATGCTCTCTAACTTCAAAACATTGATGAAGGACTTTTCTGGGAGATAGGGAAAGACGGATTAGTTACTGAGGCCAGTGTGGACATAAAGCTTCCTAACAGTTGAGCTTAAATGTCAAAAGAAAGTACTGCAGATCTAGAAAGTATCTAGAAAGCAGATACTGAAAACATCGTAGAAGCTTGGCATCTGTCAACTGCTGTACATGTCTTAAGTGGACAGAATACTAAGAATACACTTCTCCATTTGCAGAAAGTGTAACATAACACTTAGGCATTCTTTAGCTTAAATAGACTTGATTTTTTAAACAAGGACAAGTTTTCTCAGAACAGCAGCAGCCTAAGATGAAGAAAACTCAGGCTGTTAAGTAGTGCTGTGACAGTGAATACAATTAAGATAGTTCTCTTTATGTCAAATCATGACACATGGAGTTGAAAGTTGAAGCCCAGGAACTGGCCTCTTGAACAGAAAATTTTTTCTTCCAGTTAGTGCAAATACTGGACCTTGTTTCACATGCATAGGTTTTCCTTCTGCAGTAACATCAGTTGTGTTCAAAACACTGAGCATGAATATTGAAACACAGTCAAGGAGCTTACAGTAGTACAACAACCCCCACCCAAATGCGTATTGCCTTGTTTCAAATATTCTAGCTTTTGAAACACACCTGCATTGCATCCATAGGTAAAACTCCTTAAACATTGGAGTCCTAGTCAAAACAACCACGGTGTGCTTAATAATGTTAGACAAACTAGTTTGGCATCACTATCATTATAATCATATGTTGAGAAGAAATTCTAGTAGGTGAAGAACCAGGTAAGACAGTTGCCGTTACTGGAGAGACTGGTATTGCTTGTTTACCATACTGACTGAAGCTGAACTCTAGTTGTGGAACCATAGAAGAGTAGCATGGATGCTGTCTCTTCTAGCGTTAAGTTCTTTACTGCAAAAGGGGCACATCTCATTTACATGCTTAATACAAATGAACATACTGGTAACATTTGGGGCAAACCTGAAAGTCCATATTGAAAATGGAGTTAAAATAGTGTTAAAAAGAAATAAATGAAAAAAACAACAACCAGACACCCCACCCATGTCTAAACTTAGGTTATTTAGAAAATAGGGGTTGGTTGGCTAGCAAGACCCTGCTGCACCAAGATGAGAAGTTCTCTGAAATGCCTAGATTATACAGAGCTATTATTTTGCAGGGGGGCAGCCTTCCCACAGCAGCGCCTTCCAAGAATCCTTTTCTACAGGGCTATAAACTGAAAGGGTAACTCTAACACTGACCCTTCTCTACATAATGCTTGTAATGCCTAACTATCTGGATCACTGACTTTGGAGTAGAATCTTTTTCACTTTTAAAACTAGTTCCGATTGCAACGGCTGCTTGAGACTGCTCTCTCCTGAGCTATGGACACCACTCTACCTAAAGACTTGAGTTGGCTGTAAGTACTTATATAGCCCAGACCATTAGGTTTTGGCTGTATTCTGACTAGTGTAATGTAGAACTCCGTTTGCACTTTTTCTGTTGCATAGCGATGCTTTCAGTCCCAGTAGGCATGGGCAGTTTGATCATTTAGTGTTTAGCTTCCTAAATATATTCATATTTGTGTTTTCTGGACACCTAGAGAAACTGCAGGTTAAAAAAAATTCATGACTGCCAGTCAAAACTCTTGTTTTCTAGACACCTCCTTAAATTGCGGGTTCTAACTTTTTCTGTCCAACAGGTTTGGTGCAAATACTAAAGTGGTGCATTTCCTGGGAAGCACAAAACCATGGAATTACACATATGACTCCAGAACAAAAAGCATAAAAGGCAACATGGATGACCCTAAAATAGTTCACCCAGAATTCCTCAACATGTGGTGGGACACCTATACAGCTAATGTTTTACCATTACTAGAACAGCATGGAATTGTTAAAGAAAGTATTACAGGTGTAAACATGGTACGTGCCTTAATATTCTCGTAGAAACTAAGTATGGATGACAGGTTCTTTACCATTCCACTGATTTCCCTTCCTTCTGTCCAGCTCAAAGCATGGGTGTGGTGTAGTTTGTGGGACGCAGGGTTGTTTTGTTCTTTTTAATACTACTACAGCAGAGAAGCATGCTCTAGTGGTCTTGAATGTAGCTGTCTGCTTGCCTAAACCCACTATCTAAGCAGCTAATCGTGCACCAGAAGTTGAACTGTAGTAACTTCTTTAATATGTACAGAGAAGGGTTGTAACTCTTACTGTGCTGCAGCTAATAAGGTTCTTGAGCAGAAGAACCCCAGTTCATCATGCAATAAGTACATACAGATCTTGCATGGTGAAACAGATCTAGGTAAGCGTAGGGTAACTACAGAATGAGTACTCCTGTAGACTGGCAGTGATGAATCCCAATACTTACCAAAGCCAAAGTAACACTTCTAACTCTAGTTCTCACTCAGAGTTTATGAAGTCTGCGCTCAGATGCAAGCTACTAATCTTAGCTTAGTACATGGGCCAGTTTAAGTTCTCAACCTTTCTAAGACCGAAGTTACTTATCTCTTAAGATGTGCTTTCTCTTGTTAATCTTACATCTTTCTAACAAACTATTTGCAGCTATCGGGCTTGGTCTATACTCTGGCTTTCTCTTGTGGCTTCTGTAGAGAGGTATGAAGAACTTAAACTTTTCATTTTTTTTTCCCCTCCTCCCTGTCCCTGCTAACTTCTGTAACTCTGCTTTGTTATTTTGCTAGGAAAGCTGCACAATCCCTGCCCATTGGTAATGCTTGCTGCTGCGCATGAGAACATCTACTTCCTTGTCCCATTCTATGCCTTGTTGCTCACTATAGCTATGCAAAGTATTTCTGTATTTTTACTCTGCCTTTCCTTTTAGGCAGAGGTTTCAGAGGCAATGTCCCACATATCAATATCAGCATCATCACCAGCATTACCAACTGTATCTTCAGAAGAACGCAAGGAACGGTGGGAACAGGGCCAAGCTGACTATTTGGGAGTGGATTCCTTTGACAACATCAAGAAGAAACTTGATACCTACCTTCAGTAGAAATGCCTGTCTCAGACAGTGGTGATGCAAGGACTTGTTCCAGAACTAACAGCTAGAAAGGTGTAGATGGTGGTCAGTTACACTTGCTAGTAGCTTGATGAAAAACTTCTTGGCTGAAGGCCTCTGCAGTGCTACAGATGAAGAATGAGCAAAAGCTAGGAAGCAGAATTCCTTGGGCCACCTATTACTGCCCAATTTCCATTTCTCCCTACTAGATAAAACCAGGTATTTTCAGCTTAAATTTTCTTCTGTTGTGATCAATTGGCTCAACATATTCCTTGAAACTGGGTTTGTTACCTCACCTCATTAAGGTGGTTAGCACTGGTTCCTTTGCTTGCTGTTTTAGATGTAAAATCTTATTCATGGGGTTGCTCATACACTAGAGTGGTAGCCATTCTGCTTTACCAAAAATATATTAATGACACTGGGATACATACAGATGTAACAGTAATAGCACTGCTTTGCTCTTCCAGTCACAATTGCACTGAAGTTTTGACCAGGTTCTTACGCACAGTGCCTACAGCATGGCAGAATGCATTTTTCAGTTCTGTACACTACGGGACTAGTAAACTGACTTTTATCTGTTACTTGCAATGTTGCACTTGATACAAAAATAAAAAGTTGTCATGCATTTCTGGCTTCCCTAAACTCTTGAGCAATTAAAGAAAAAAAAAAAAAAGGGAGCTCTGAAGCAGTCCAAGGTATAACCCTTGAGCTTTGCTAAGGCTGCTCTACCTAGCATTAGCAAACATCCAGCTTTTAGCTCTACTTATTTACAGAATACAGTCACTTGCAAGGGTGCTGTTTAGGGCCAATCCCTTTATTAGCTTGCCCTAAGTCTAGGACAGGGCAGTGGAGGAAGCACCTGCTGAGGCCACTCACATAAGAATCATGGAGCTTGGGGAGAGGGCATCTTTCTTTCAGTGACTAAAGAAACATAATCCCTAACATAAGACCTGTACGCTGTGAACTTGTTGCTAAACACAATGATGATGCTACTTTGGAAAAGAAGGACTAAGCAGCTGCTCAAGTAACTGTACCTACTCTGATAAGGAAAACTACTCTTTCCATGTGAGCAGAGAGTGCTTTTTTGCCACACTCGGTCTACACATTGTATTCTCAGACACATGGAAAAGCAGTACAAATACCACAATAACAAAAGCATGCTGAAGGCAGATGGAGATTAGCTGTTATCTGTACTAAGTTTCAGCTCCATCTTGTAGCCAAAAAGTCTAAAAAGAACCAAATTACTTAGTGTTGTCTTTGACAGCTATACTGTGTACTAGTCCAGAAACAGTTAGAAATATTATTTCATTATTCCCTGATAAAGGAGGGTTTTGGCAGGAAGCTAGTGAGGGTGCTAAACTTTCAGCCTAGAGATAAAATAAGCAGTCAACAAGCTCTCACCATTTGCTGGTAAAGCAGAAGACGTAATCTGGGTATGAGAGTTAGTTTGTTTTAACTTATTTTTACTACTTAATTGCTCTAAAATTCCTTGATCACCATTTAGTAAAAACGCTAAAACCAACGTCCAAACCAAAGTAGCTTGTAGCCATTTAAAAGTACATAGCATCTGAACTCCCAGTTGTAACTAACCTTTTCCTGTGTGGGTTTTTCTTTTGCTGTGTTGTGGTTTTTTTAACAGTAAGTTTGAAGTTGCATGAAAGCAGGAGGGATTACTGGTTACAATCTGTAGTGACAAAAGTAGACTTTATCCAACAAGTACAAATACTGGAGTTCTGCATGCTCACAAAATACTCTATGGAAAATGGTAAAATACTCTATGAAGACAGCAAAACAGTCTTATTTTTGCTCCCCTTGTCTGTATTCGTAGTAGAGAATAGGCACATCATTACTTCTTTTTAAGCTTAATTGGACAGAACTGGAAGTGTAAAAGCGTGAGACTATACCTGGCTGAAAATTTGGTTTAGCACAAACTTCGTTACGTTAATACCAGAAGATAAGGGGAGATGCTGAATAAGATGAAACACCTGCATGTTTTGGGTTAACAAATATAGTTGGTAAAGAAAGAAAACCTATAAAACCATTCTGTCCTAGCCTCTGTGACTCATACTGTGATCAAGTGTTTACCCACAGACTCAGGAAAGCAAAAGGTATGACATCTATACCAAACTCTATGCAGCTTATTTTCAATAAAATGACCTTTATGTCATTATCTGCCACTATTTCCTTTGTAACTACTGCAGGCAGCACGTGCAGAAAAGTTGAGATCCCTTTTTATCCCCTGGAGCAGTATCACCTGATAGATCAATTTTCTGCTGTAAACTGTAGTTACTCAAAGCAGTAACTTTATTAAAGCACTATAGTCAAGACCTTAGTCAGAAGAGTTATAGCCTTGCTTAGATTGCAACTTAAGTATTGGAACTGCATTTCCCTTTAAAAAACATATAATCTAAGGTGTTCCTTAGATGGTGACAACTTAGAGCAACTCTTAGTTTAGAAGCATTTGAGCAATTAGAAGCATTTCTTGCTCTTAGTTTAGAAGCATACTGCTTTCATTTACATCTGTATTTTATGCAGGGGGTAAATAAAACTCAGAATGATAGACTATTAACTCAGTCTTTGGAATTAAAAATGTTAAGTTTGTAATTCCAAAGCTCATTTCTAGAACATACCAATAGGCAATGACTACTTACAGATCATGGAAAACAGCCACACCACCATGGTAATCTGTAAACTGAACAGCTCCATCAAATGAGACAGTACTTTGACCTTTAACTGTTCTCTTGGATACATTAATGGCTTTTTTGGGAGAGACCTTAACTAGCCATACAGCTTAGTACTAACTCCAGTAAGTGTTTTTTTGGCTTTGGAACATGGAAACCATCATCTAGGGAGGAAAAATGATACTAGTAATTGTTTTCATAATCATAACTCAGCCACCCTGCACAACGTCAGAGTATTTTAACACAAGTAATGATGTAGCTTGGCTAGCCCTTGAAATGGGTCTATTCCTCATGGAATTTTAACTTGGGAAAATAGGAAGAATGACACTTAGCCAAAGCTCTCAGGAATTATTTCTCCAGCATATTTCAGAACCTGAACCCAAAGGAAGTTTAATTTACATAAAGTCTGTGAGGGAAAAAAAAAACCAACCCAAAAAACCCCAAACCCACCCCAAAACAAAAGCCCAACACTTCAATCAGGTGTCGCTCTGTTTTCTTATTCTTTTGTCAACTTTCCAGTGACAACCAGTTACTGGGGTTCACAATGTCTTCCATCATTCATGTCTCTTTAATTCCTTCTCTAACAGACTTACAACACACTTTCTCCATAGCTAAGATGCTGGCTCCCCAAGAACTGCATCAACTTGTTAGATTACCTATTTTGAATTCCTTTCTCACTCCTTCCCTTGGCTCACTGTTCCTCCAGATATCAGACATCCTCCCTTTATTTCTTAGTCCTGTGATTGCAATTCATTTTATAATCAGCTGGCTGGTATTCTAAGACATAAGAAAAGGTGAGGCATTAGAAGCAAATCAGATTCCACATCTCTGGTGCCAAATGCACTTCCTGAATCTAAACATAGAATCTAAACAGGACCTAAACATAGCAATCTCTGCCTCCTGTTTTGAGTGCAACAGGGAAGGCAGCATAGTGTTAAGAAAATACATAACAGAAGACACCAGGACCAAAGGGAAGAGATACAAGCAACAGACAAGAATATTCAACTAGTATTGAACTAAGATTCCTCAGTGCTGTTTATTACTTTGCTGTATATAAGTAGTTTACCAAATTCTTACTCTATAAATCATAGAATCATAGAATTGCATCCAGATCAGCATTCCATTAAGACACATATGGGGCTGGAAAAGCACTTAGCAGTGCAAGACAACTGTTAGAAAGCTGGCAGCTATTAAAATAATTTGGTTTGTTTCATTTATTTTGCAAGGGATAACTGACAAGAGTGACGAGTGGGTCATATTCTACTTTGCACATAGCACAGTCATACTGTTCAAAGTGTGTACAGAAAGTGTTGGAAAGCATGTTATCAATACAAGCCTATGATTCTAGTATTTTATCCAAATCACAAAACCTTTACTTTTACAAAAACTCAATGGAATTCTGTTTAAAGGAAGCAAAATATTAAAAGAAAGTGTTTTACAAATTTAAGTACTTCATTTTTACTAGCTCACAGGAAATAATCAACAGAGGAACTCCCTGCTACACCTGTGTATTATTCAGAAACAGTAAAAAAATATTTTAAGATTTTGGATTAAATACCATCTTTGAACATTGTCTGCAAAAGTAACAATTCCTTATGAAATGATCACTGACCACCTATTCTAAAAAAAAAAAAAAACCCCAAACAATCCAGATGATCTGTTTGGTTATCAGTAACATTGAGATCAAAACATAAAGCTAAATTAATTTCTTAAGGGTTTTGTCTGAAGGACAACACATTATGTACCTTTTGTTATCTTTTCACCTCTAAAAAGACAGTAAGTTCTTGCAAGTTAGAATGCATGAATATGCACTTCTATTTTGACGGGTTTTTAATATAGTCTTAAGCATTGTATATAATAAGCAACATTTTGAAGAAATTAATGCTAGAAAGATTTCAGGAGTGCAAATCACGTTTGTGCATTTCTAAATTAACATTTAGGAGCAAATTAGTCTAATTAATTTGAGGCATTTCTGTTCTGACCATAAAGACAGTGAAACTAAAAGTTAGCATAACACATGTAACTTGAAGAGCAGTATTAACTAAAAAAATTAAATGTTATTTACATAAAATACCACAGTTTCAAGCTATAAATCAATTAGAGCCTTAATTTCATTAATTTTGGTTTGTTTTGCTTCACTTGCTGAAGGCTTTTTAGTAGCAAAGGCTCCTGCTGCAAGTTTCCTCTTCTTGTTCTGAATTTTCAGCATATTTTCTTCCACTGAATCCTTCACAATGAACTGTCAGGGGGGAAAAAAGACCAACTGAAATGAATTCTTATTCTAATTAAAGTTTAGGATGAGAAATTTAGGTACTTTGCGGGGGGAAAACGTTAAAAAGCTGAGTACCCTACAGCACGGTTATACTATTTTGTTATTACTTTTAAGGAAAACACGAAAGGGAAGGGTTATAAAGCAGCTGGAGGAAAAGGCTTGGCATTTTACATTATTTTGCCTTTTTTCTTTTTTAAAATACTTATTGGAAGAATATTTCTTCTTTGCTACTTATAAATAGAAGAAAGCCTGTCTTCAATTCCCTAGTAATGTTTTTATGACTGGAAATTTATGAGATGGACCAGTTGCTGCTCTGCTGCTAAACAAACTGCTATGACAAAAGCAAAAGTGTTTTACGTGCTTTCAAAAGAATAAACTGTAATAGCCAGGCTCGGCAACAGCAATACTACCCCATCACTCCAAAAAGCAGAGCAGGGACTTCTAATTTCTAAAACTATTATTTCACGGGAAATAGGTTACATTTAACAAAAATCTTACAACTGAAAACCCACACTTCAAAAATCACACTACAATTTAAGTTTGCTGGTGAGGCATATATTGTTGCAATTCTTTTAAAAATACAGTAAAGCTATTTGGAAAATAATTTATTTATTCAGAACCAGGAAACTCTTCAAATAGATCATTTCTCAACTCACCTTTGTAATAACAACATCATGCTTCTGACCCAACCTGTGACATCTGTCAAAACACTGGTCTTCTGCAGCAGGATTCCAAGCCTAATCAGTAGCAGCAAAGAACAAGTTAAATAACCTCCCTTCAAAATACACAGTAAGATGCACACGGAATCACAAAGAAGTTATTGCACCATCAGAACTTGAATAAATATTGCTTGCTGATTAATTATGCCCAACCTGACGTCTCACTCCTTAAATATCCTGCTGTAAAGAAAGCTTTGAGAACTTCTGGTTATATATTCATAACGAGCAGGGTCAGTTAAATGCTTTAAAAAAGGAAGTTTGTCAGGAGTCTAGGGGACATCAAAACAACCTCGTTACCATTTTAATTCTGAAATAAACAGTGCATATACTAACTGCCTCAGTACCCTTTTCCTGACAGCAAAAATAACTGCCTGTGTTCAGCTGGTTTAGGTTATCAGTAGACTAAGTCCCCGACTTAAAAAGAAAGAAAATGTGTATTTCCATTAGTATATACAATAGTCACCAAGTTAGGTAAACAACAAATTTGCTGAACACAAAACGCTAGTGTAGCTGTTCCTACTTGTGCTTAGGGTGTAACACTAAACATAAGGATTTATATTTAATGCCTCTGCATTTTTCCAGCATGTTTTTCCATCTAAAGGTATAGTACTACTAGTTCTCAGAGAATGGGTATTTAAATCTACCTAAAATGTAATAGTGTTCTCTCTGTGAAAAGCACGTCTCATGCAATGGGCTCACCTTGTCATGTCACCCACATGCTGAAAGTTATCTAGGAACTCTTCTTAACAGCCCCTTTCTATAAAAGGGGTTGGAAAACAGCACTAGGCTAGCACAAAACATTAATTTTAGAGTCTAAGAACCTCTGGTACCTAAATACACTTAAGACATCAAGCTGCAAGATAACAGCCAAACAAGTGCCATTACTGAAACCTGGTGGGACAAATGCCATGACTGGAGTGCAGCTGTTGATGGCTACAGGCTGTTCAAAAGGGACAGGTGAGGAAGGCATTGCCCTCTACATCAAGAAATGGAGACGGTGACAAGAGCTGTCTCTGAAGAAAAGCCACGAGTAGGGTGAGACCGAGGCAACAAAGGGAACCTTGCGGGTGGTGTCTACTACAGTCCACTCGATCGAGGGGAGCCTATTGGCAAATTCAGACACTAGAGTCTT
>VXAK01003116.1:26240-43846 GCA_013399435.1 Arenaria interpres | reverse complement strand
GAGGGGAGTCCCTGCGGGCCGTTCCTGACCGGGGGGGGTGTCTCTGTGAGGGTGTGTGTGAACGGGAGCACTGCTTTAATGTCGGTGGGCGGGCAGCGCGGGTCTGAAACAGCGGCGGTGCTGCGCTTGGAAAAGGAGAATGAAGAGCCTTCCCCTGGCCACGCATGGCTTCAGTCCCTTTGGTTTGCCTTCATACGGCCTCGCACGGGAAAAAAGCGATAACACAAATACAGGTGTTCCCTAAGCCGTGCCTTGTCCTTCAGGGGGGTCGCGCAGGGCTGAGGGAGGCGAGCCCTTGCCCACCGGAGTGACTTTGTGGCTGCCTCCTGAGTTTTCAAACGGCTCCAGCGTCCCGAAACGCGCATCCTTCCTGCGAGGGTAACAACCTGAGAGTGAACAGCCAGGGCTGGTGTTTCAGCGGTGCGGCTGGTGATAGCTGTTTGAAGGCAGAATGAAAACGCAGTAGCGTTCTCTGTGTTTTAGGTGCAACTTCACTGCGAGGAATGGAGGAGTAACTGTTTTGCTTCTAGTGATACTTCCTTTGAGGAGAGGCAGAGAGCTACAAATTGATGCCTTCTGGGAGAAAGTTAGAGAGTTGGGAAGAGCGCGTTCATTCCCTTGTAAATAAACGCGTGACTCTAGAGCTGAGAGTGTGGGGAAGCAAATCCCGAAGCACTCAAATTGTTTAAAACCAAAGGTCAAATAAAGTTTCTGTAGGGTGGAAGAGAAAGCTAAAGCTAAAATGGTCGTGCCGAGTGGCTGTCTTTACTGTGTAAAGTTAGAAATCACTTTAAGTTTCCTTCCGCCACTCTAACGAGTGATGACTTAAGATTGGGAAGAAAATGCAGCGAGGAATAAAAGGACAATGCTACCTGGTCACCTGGGATGAAATAACAAAATTGGAAGAGTTTGCAACCTCGTCTGATCAGCCTCCGCAGCCAATAAGATGTATGGAAGCTGTTGACTTTCTACTGTGTAAAACTATGCATTTTTTAAAAATACAGGCATCTCAGAAAAGAGCTGAAAAAAGAAGATTTAGATGCTTCTCTTTAAGGTTGCCTTTGCTTCTGTGTATAGGAGTAGTTTGCAAATGACTGCATTTCACTGAAGCCTTTTATTTTTTTAACTGGGCCACAATGCAGCATAGACGTGACAGTCAACAGCTTGTAGGCCATGGGTCTAATTGTCAATGAAGAGAATCTAAATAGCTAAAAGACAGTAAGCCAGGAGTGCAGGTAAGTGGAATGCACTTCACTTTGCCAGGAAAGGGTTGGACAGGTGTAACTGAGAAAGTGCAAAGTATTTTTGAGTTTTGTGGGTCTTTTGAGTTGCTTGTGTACCAGTGATTCGTAACAGGGCTAGAGGTACCAGCAGTTGTTGTTGTATGGATTACTGACAGGGTGACTATCCTCTCTAGGACAGCTGGATTCGTAATTGATAGCCATTAAACATCATCAGTTGCATCTTTAAAGCTGTAGCCAACTTCCTTGAAAGTTTGTGCAGCCCCAAGTTAATGGTCTTATAAAGGGTTGTAGAGTGGTGTTCCATCTGCTAAAGGGTAGAGTTAAGATACTGGTTTAGGCGTAGTGTACATTACTGACCTTAACTGCTAATAAGAATCGATACAAAAGTTAGTGTGCTGTACAAAGGATGTTCTTGTGGTACTACAGGAGACTACTTATTTGAGACATTAAACTGAAAATCAAATGCAGCCAGCTGATAGTTATCAGTAACAACAGTAACAAAAGGTTTTAAGCAGTGAGAGTGTTGTATTGAAGATTGCTATTTTCGTCTCTTTGTGATGAGTCAAATGACTTGGGCTTGGGGCACAGGAAGTTCACACTTGTAGTAGGGGTTGAAATGAGTTTGCAGTTCCTTAGGTTTAGGGGTTTGTTGGGTTTTTTAAATGGCTACATGAGACATTAAGCATCCTAATTCTTGCATGAAAACACAGCAATTTTTTTTGTTCTTTGTTTGAGAACACCCTTGCTTATTGCAGATCTTGGTGTATTATTATTGTTTTAAACAGCATAATTTCTGGAAAACACTTTGAGGTTTTTTCTGGGCGAAAAATATGGATAAACCCCATTTTTTAGGCAGAGTTACTTTTCATTCATCAATATATGTTTATCAGTAAGGGAAATATTAATTGGAAATGGATTTGATGCCTGACATTATTTACTTTTGCTCTGGGAGAGGTATCTTGCTCTCCCCCACACCCAAGCAATTAACAATGCATGTTGCTTTCAGTGACAGCTTACCAAGATGTACATTTATTTGGATTGTAGTTGAATAAATCACACTTTTTAATTTTTTTTTTTTTTGTGTGTGTGGTTAAATGTAGAAGTTGCACTGGAGTAAGTGTAGTTGCTTTGCCATTAAAACTTTTCGGGGGAGGAGGGGCAAGTCTTCAGCCTTTTTTGTCACTGACCTCAACCTTGTGCCTGGATGAGAAATCTAGCCAAGGAGAAAGGCCAGCGTGGTAATAAAAGAAGAGGCAAAAGTGATGGATCCAGTGGCTTTGTATTTAGAAAATCTGCAAGGGTACCTCATGCTCACAGATAGGTGAATAAGTAGAGCCTTACCTAATGTGGTTTTCAGGGTTCTGTGTTTTGTGTGGGTGGGGTTTTTTGGGGGGGAGGAGTTGGGTTTGGGTTGATTTCTGTTTAGAAATTACACTGTGGAGCACTTCTTTACTTGGCAGTGAGATAGGATGGTCCACAAGAAGTAGATATGACTTTATTTAAACGTACTAGGATATTTTTTGGAATAGGTTTATGTACTTGTATAATTTAATAAAAGTGGTAAGTGCAGGAGGAGGAGATGTGTGCCATTTTGGTGTGTTGGTTTGGGATTATTTTACCTCTTTAAACAATCAGCATGTTATGCCTTTCACTCAACACTAGTTTTGAGCTGCTTAGTGGTAGATTTCTGAAATCCGTGGGCTATCTTGGAGCAATCCATAAAAAATTAAGATTGTGTTGTGGTTTAACCCCAGCCAGCAACGAAGCCCCATGTGGCCACTTGCTTATTCGCCCCTGGTTAGATGGGGCAGAGAATTGGAACAGTGAAAGTGAGAAAACTCATGAGCTGAGATAAAAACAGTTTAATAACTAAAGCAAAAGCCACACACGCAAGCAAAGCAAAATAAGGAATTCATTCACTGCTTCTCATCACAGGCAGGTGTTCAGCCTTCTCCAGGACAGCAGGGCTCCATCATGTGTTACGGTGACTTGGGAAGACAATTGCTATTGCTCTGAACGTCACCCCCTTTCCTTCTTCCCCCAGCTTTATATTGCTGAACATGACATCATACGGTGTGGAATATCCCTGCGGTCAGCTGTCCCAGCTGTGTCCCTTCACAGCTCCTTGTGCACCTCCTCCCAAAATTTGTCTCAGAAGGGGGGTGGAAGTTTCTTACAGCTATGGTTTACAGTTGGCCCAACTTTGAGTAGCCATTATTATTATTTAATAATAATATTCAGCAAAGTTGAGCTTCTTCAGTAAGGGTGGTTGAGATGTCACTCAAAACATCTGGAGATGTCTCTTTGATTGTGCCAGGTAAGATCAAGATAATGGTGCAGTATGAGAAATGTGTTGTTAAGTATTGCAAAAGATGCTTAAAAAATGGATAGCATGCACAAATTGAAATAATTATGAAGATGCTCTGTTTTCCCAGGACTGTAGTAGGAGTACACATCTTACAAGGTTTCACTATGAGACAGACGGGGATCTTATGAACAGCTGGAATAAAATCCTGATGGTCTCATTGTGTTGGTTATGTAGCTTATCATCTGTGTCAAGTCAAGTTTATTAGATGTCTAGGAGCTTGTGGCTGCAATTAAGGTGGCCTACTGAGAGATCTCTAAAGCCTTTGTTGAGACAGGATGGCACGATCTATTAGTCAGATTCTTATTGAACTACAGAGTCATGCAGAATTTGCTGACAGATGTAACACCACTCTTACCGATTTGAAACTGCAGTGTGACACAGAGATCGTGCTTGGTGAAGCTGAATCAGTTTCGTCTAAGTCAAGAAGAGAAAACACATGTCTGCTTTTCCTAGTGAATAACTTACTGCTTTGTATCTGTGATTGCTATGAACTGTGCTGGCCCGGATGCACGCAGGTCAAACTTTGAGTGCTGAATCACTCTCCCATTGTGACTCACTCCATAATTTAGGTGAATACATAAATGTGGGGTATGTAATCACTATATTCTTTTCCTTTCTTTCCTTTCTACCCTACTGACATTGCTGTATACTTAAATAAGTTGCTTTTGTTCAAAAGTTGCCTCAAAGATAGGATAATGGTATATTGCCGAGTTTCACATAACAAAATGGTTTTCCATATATTGTAAAAAAATTAGTGCTAAGCAAAAAGGTAAAT
Organism: Arenaria interpres; assembly: GCA_013399435.1. NCBI lineage: Eukaryota > Metazoa > Chordata > Aves > Charadriiformes > Scolopacidae > Arenaria > Arenaria interpres. The sequence goes on along the minus strand of VXAK01003116.1, from coordinate 39,459 downwards.
GGAGTCACGTTTTATGGACTGCTGTATTAGAGCACAAAACTGGAGGGTTTTTTACGCTAGGCAGTTCTTGACATGTAATAAAGAATATAACAGGAGTAAAACATAAGCAATTAGCATCTGCTTTTAATGTCTAATGGGACAGAGACTGCTAGAAGATGCTGTTTCAGTGGGAATAATGTCAAGGTCTTGAGACAAACCTCAACATCATGAGGTTACTATTACACACTAGATCTAAACCAGCAGCATCTGAGCTGCTTGTGCAGCTACCCGTGACGTTTTGGTTAACAACTGTGCTGAGATGCAGACAGCTGATATCTAGTAGTTCAAGCACAGAATTCATGTGATCTTGAAGGCAATTAAATCCTTCTGTTGTTTGATTCTCAAACAGTACATGTGGTTTCTCCTTTTCCCTGCTAAATATGTAATAATAGCTTTAGCAGTTAAAACGACCTATGTTATGTGGAATCTCAATGACATCAATTACAAAACTGGGAAGGAGGACCTTTCTCACCTTATGCGTAGCCGTTTTGTCAAAAACTGTCCAATTTTTTCTCTTTAAGCTGTCATTTTGAAACTAGTAGAAGTAAAAGATTGTGTAAGGAGCTAATCAAGATAACAATAATCAGTTTGTGACATCAGCGTTTCCCATGGTGTTCCTACTCAGTTTTAATCCTAGAGTTCTGTAGTTTTGTATAAAAAATAAACAAACAAAAAAACCACCACCAAAAAGCAGCCAAGGAACCCACCCCTCCTTGACATCTGTGGGCCCAGATGATGATAGCTCAGGGGAAGTGGGGCAAACAGCCTTTGTTCAAAAAAGTACTTTCTTTGCAAAGTCCAATAGTTGAAAGTAAGATATATGAGGCTGAGAGATGGTGGCTTCCACACCAAAAGACTTGTTCAGAATCCAGGTTTCTAACCTGTAGGGAGATCTTCATAGGAAACAAATTGCTAGGTAATATAGGATTCCTTAATAGAGTAAGGAGAGGCAGAAAAAGGACCAAGGCCAAACAACTCGAGTGTTTTAAATGTGAGTAACAAACATGGTGTGAGTGTTTTTTACACCAAAGGTGATTAAGCACTGGAAAAAAATGAATGTGAACTATTTAGTTCCTCCACTTTTGAAGGGCCTCCTGTGTCTTTTGAAATATATTAAAAGAATTGAGACACAAGTTGTCCATCTTGGTGTCGGTAGGTGTATGAAATTACTGCTTCTGGTCATTCAGACAAGATAGCGCCGAGGTTCCAAGTGAATTCCACCCTGAAATCTGGAGCTGAAAAATTACTTGCTATCTTCTTCAAGAAAGAATTTCTGAGAATAACATTGCTGTTCAGAAACAAGGACTATACATTTATAGATAGACGCAGTTAAGCCTGAAGTAGGAAAACTGCAGACGTTGTAGATGATCTGCAGAACGGCATCCTCTTTGACCAAACACGAGATCTTGTAAGATGTTGGCTTCTGTGTTTATCTACAAGTGCCTCTTTCAAGAGATAGTCAGCTTCAGCCTGAGTTTTCAGCAGCGGATCTTTCAGTCTGTACTTTTATCCTGCTTTGTCCCTTAGCTACTCATAACGGCCTTTTACCATAGCCTCACCTGCAGGGTGAGCACTGCTTGCAGACTGAACACAAAGCAAAATACTGTAAAATTGGAGGGTTCCCATTCCCATATATGTAAAACTGTACTTTGACTGCAGATAGAATTCTGCATACTTCACATTTCTTTTTTTGCCTTTGGAAAGATCAGTTTTGTTATTCCCCTGACCAGGCTTTGCTTTGGTTAGTACGCGCTCGGTGGTGAAATGGAAATATGTTGCTCTTGGAAAAGCTGCAAGGAAATTACATTTTTCCTTTTCTTTTTCCTGACTTGAACAAGAGCATCCCTTCTTAAATACAGCATACGCCCTTATCGTGATCTGAACCATCAGGCTATACAGGATGCAATTGCATGTCACTGCGTTCTTCTTCTTTTCCTCGTATCTCTGTGCAGCTTGTACATTTGTGGAAATGGGGAAAGTCATGTATAAATGAGGGGGAGTGGGGAAAATGATACCCTGTTCTGCTGCCGTGGAATGTTTTGGTCTAGTTGATTCCTCCCTTTTGTCTTTGATTTGAATCTGGTTGGCGGTTGCTGAACTGGTATCCTAAGTCTGGGAATCTTCTCTGCAGCTAAGTGATCTCTACTCAAAGATTTTTTGAAGTTAATATTTAAATAGCTAATCATTGCCCTTGGGGCTAGAACATGTGTCTATGTGTGTCTTGACTTAATCCAAGCCTCTGGTCTCTGTCGTTTCTAGCAGTGGTTGTGGGGTCTTTGAGCTTTCGGCTGTGCCCTTCTTGTTTTGCTTGTGGGGTTTTGGCTGCAGGAGCCCTACTCTGAGCATTAGGATTAGACTAGATGATGTCCAGAGGTCCCTTCCCACCTTAACAGTACTGTGATTTTTAGGACCATTCTGTAGACTAACTGTGCTGCGATGGCCTTCGTAGGAGATGTGATATTTGCACAATAAAAGAGACTTCAAGGATTTAAATCTTTTTGAGTATCAGAAGAGTAATTCTGCACTAGCAGAGATGAACTGAACATTTTAATGAAGCCTTGTCCATATGTTCTGCATGTGGATTATCATTTTGTCTGCTCTTTCCATCCTCTTCTGTTCTGCTGTACTATCTTTTCTTCTGCTTTAGCAGAAATAGCATGTTAACACACCTTAAACATGGGACAGTTTCAGAAAAAATTCCTGACTCTTCCCTTTTTGGAAAACTCTCCTGTTTGTAGGAGAGAGAGAGACCAAGTAGGGCAACTTGCAAGCTTCACAGAATTCTAATGTGTTCAGTGCTCTTGATGCCACTTGTTTTATTCTTGCTGCCCAAGTTGCGTTTGAGTAGGCAGAAGGCAACCAATTGAGACACATGGTGGGGGTGCTTACAGTATGTATGGCAAGTAGCCAAAAGTATATGGCAAACACTCTCCATATAAATGTTTTTGAGGAAACTGTTGCCTCCTACACTCGGCTGGACAGGAACATTTCTGATGTTGTTCAGAACTCGATTTGTATAGTTACTCAGCATGCTTTTGTTACAGTCTTGGAGTTTTAAGTCATGCTGTTGATACCAGGAGAGCCTTTATAAACCCGCAGTGCTATTCCAGTGTTGGCAAGGGGGGAATTTGTGGTTAGTCTGCTTATATACATAAGAAACTTCGCGGTGTCTGTTTAATACATAGATGCCAAACAATGCAATTACTTGAAGGAGGCCTTTTCTCACACAATTGTGGCAGAAAGATCTGGATGTTCGCATTTTGTAACACTAGCCACATGTGTTCTGCACTCTATTTCTTGCAATTATACTTTGTTTATATCATGTGCAACTGTAGAGACCTGGTGCTTTTTCAGCTTTCTTTTGTACTTCACTGTTTCCACACGAGTTGTCAAGAATTGGTCCCGGCGCTAGTTTGGTACTTACTGCAACTTGTTCTCATTTCTGAAAATGCTGGCTTCTTTTCGTCACTGAGGAATTCCTGAAAAGATATGTCTTCTGGTGTTGCTTCAGCTCATTGCATAGTAGGAGCATTCAGTGCTTTCAATTACGGGCTGGGTATTTTGATAGTCTTGCATGTTTTCAGCTGGAAAGTGAATTTGTTTCACTTTTGAAATCTAAATAGAAAACTTACTGGTAAGACAAGACTAGAGTATATAAGCTTTTTACATTTGCAGATCTATTAGAATTGAAGTTTTATACTGAAAACTTGCAGGGAGTTGGACTAGATGATCGTTGTACATCCCTTCCAACTGAAACATTCTATTCTAACTGCAGAAATACAGCAATTGCTCTCTTCATCTTGTGTTTATAGCTCTCTGCGTTTCAGACACAAGACCACAGTGTTTATGGAAGCTGCAGAAGCACACAGAAGCCACGTGCTTCACTGTAAAATGACATAGGCTTTTAACAATGCTGTGAGAGAAGTTCATATGTTTTAAATGTAATTATATTTTGAATGAAAGTACAGTGGCTCTACAGATAAACAGCCAGCAGCGGATGAAGTTAAAACTGTTTTATTTGCCACTAGTTTAAGCCAAATTACACTTCCTTTTCTTTAAGTGGAAAACTTGGTGTCAGTGGGATTTCTGTGAAGAAGCTGAGCAAAGTCTCATCCTAATCCTCAAAATGAGTTGTGTATATGCATTTTTATGTACTCCCCTTAAATATGACCATGCCTTAGGTACTGCTGAAGGCAGTAAGAAAAGTTTAGCATCTTTGTGTCTGCACTAGGATTTTATGTGGTTTTTACCTCTTTAAAAGAGCAACAGCCGTGCAGTGGGTGCAACTGGTAATTTATTCGTTCGTTATGAATGTCTGTCTTGTACATGTCAGTAACCAAATGGAAGGAACCCTGGAGTGATCTATGAGGAATATAGTATTAAAAGCAGTCTGCAGTTCAGTTGGTTCTAGACCTTTATGTTCGCAGTCAGCCCTGTAGGGATTATAGGAGTTAGAGCTCAGTGTAAGAGACTAACTACGTAGGTTTATTTTTGTCCTCTTAGTTTATTAGAAGAATGTTGTGATACTTGTAGGTGCTCATCAGCATGTTGAGATTGGCGATTCTCATTCATCATTAGTCTCTAATAATTTTGTGGCATGATCTAATGCAAGCTTATCCTTGAGCTACATAACAGTTCTCACTACTTGCTTAAAATTCTTTCGGCATTTGTTTGTTTATGCTAAACAGCCCAAGCTCTCCTTTTCGTCTATGTCTTGTCAACTATTGTAAAAACTCTGTCTGTGTCTGCTCATGTTTGAGTTCAGCTGGTTTGTACACAGCAGACTTAAGGCTGTGCAATGCTTTCAGTGAGGTCTTTCCAGATTCAGATACAAATGTAGTTCATTTTCTCGTCTCAGATTAAATAAATACTTGATAGGGTCTTGGATCGCATTGTCATTGTACATGAGCTCCATCCCAGTAAGTGGCTCAGTCTCTCTCACAACTGGCTAATGACACAGGTTTTCATCTGCAGTCACCTCCAGCTTAGTAGTCTCCACGTAGGAATGTTGGCTTGTCCCTCTAAATGTGGAACCCCTCACCCCCTTGTTGGGGGGGGAGAAGTCTGTAAGGTTTAATTTCTCTCTTTAATCTTTATAACCTTTATAACTGCCTTTATACCAGAGACAGTGTCAGTGTATCCTGGTCTTCCCCTACAGCAAAAGAGCAAAGACTGTCTTTTAAATCATTAAGATTTGGGCCAAGTACTTCTGTTGTTATTGCTGTGCAGTACCTCCTGTGGGCTGTATGCCTGGCTCTAACACTGGGAAGTTTCCTTTGTATAATCTTGAACTGTGTTCGGTCTATTGCAGAAAACTGGTGTGGCATGCACAACTCTTGCCCCCACCACCATGTATTTGCATACGCAGTCTGATGCCTGGCAAATCCAGGTGGATTCAGAACACAAAGTTTAATTGATGATTATAACAAGTCTAATGCTTCTTTCACCTTCGGTGTCTTGTTTTCAACACTATACATTTCACAGCATTTCAAATCTATCCGTTGTAGTATTAAAGTCCTGTCCGATTCCTGGAGGTGAAAGAACACACAAAGTGTGGCAAGCACTTCTTCACAGTTCTGTTTGTGCTTCTGTTTGGACTCTGGAGACCTCAACAATGGAAAAATCTTTCCACACGCTACTCAGAACTAAAATGGCAGCTAAGTCTGCTGTGATAACTCAGAATTCCAAAATACGGTGGTCCCTGAGCCATGCTCATCTAACCTAGAGGCTTAGAGCTTCCTCCAGTTGTCACTGTGTGACCAGGTGTTCAGAGCCATGTTTTCCATCAGTAACATATAGCTATGGGGGAATTCTTCTTCACGTTGCAGAATATATTCACTACAGAACTCAGAAAGTGTCTTTAGTCTTCAATAGATTGTGAGTAATGAGCTATCAGTTATACCTCATAGAAATAGAGCCATGATAAGCTACTGTGGTAGTTTTTGAAGATTTACCATGGACTGGGTGAACTGAAGTTTTCCTTTCATTAATTCTTGCCTGATCTACACCCCATAAAACTTCTTGAATTAGTCTGCTGTCCCAGGTTTTGTAAGGAGGTAAGGGCAGTTGAAAGCAATGCAGAGCTAGTGCTAACAAACATTCTGTGTTGCTTTCAGCTGCGTCCACATCTCTGCCGTTCCTGGCCCCTCAACCTCTTAGCTTATCTGCTTTCCTCTCTCACTTCCAGTTTCTCATCTGTTAGTTCTGGAGACTGCTTTGTTCTAAGAGGAGAGAGATATTTGCAGCAGGCTGTGCAACAAGGCTTCCCTTTTTTGCCTTGTAATTGGCTTCTTATTGCTGTTCACATTTCTTTCCTGTTCGATTACAGGCTCTGTTCCAGAGATAATTCCCCTCAAACTATTCTTTCTCTTCCAGACTGGAACACCAGGTTTTGTAATAAGTGAATACAATTTTCAAGAATGTCCTCAAAAACATACCCAGTGGAATATATTAAATTCATTCCCTCGTACCATGTGCATTAATGCTGTATCGAAGTGTGGCAATTTTCATTGGTTGTGACTTCAAATAGTGTATCCCTCATCTTTCTGTGCTCTCCCTTGTATTTTCTTGAGGTCTTTTTAAAAACACGTCTCAAAATTGTATATGCTTGTTTTGAGACATCAGTCTGCTATGAAAAGTGGAAAAGTGTTCCCAGATTGGTCTATTGAAAGAGAACATGAATTTGTACAGATCCTCCATCAGTTCTGTTGACTGGAAAACAACAGCAACAAATAACCACAGGTACTTGGCTACGCTACGGTTTTGGTGAGAGCAAGTCTTATTCCATTTTGGACCTCTGATAGGTTAGATATGTCTGTGGTAGTAGATACTGTTCCTTAATTTTTCCTTATTGCTAATCTCCTGTTAAGAGGTAGTTATTTTAAGGGTATGAGCAGTTCTTACCAGATGGACTGATCTCTGATGCTGCATACTGCCGAAGACATCAGGCTAAGGAGAGTTCTGAATAGGGGAGAAAAGCTGCTCTGTAGCATCAGGCACAACCAACCTCCTGTGGTTAAGCCAATGCTCGTGGATATCACAGGATATTTTTTGTTTGTTTGTTTTGTTTTAAGTAATCGCAGCAATAAAACCCTGAGGAGAGAGTGTCCTCTGTCATCTGAAAAATGTTTTTGTAGCTCAGCTCTGAGACTGTTACTGCAAAGCAGAGTGCTTCTTTGGAGCATGTAAAGCTGCTGAGCATGGCAGGGTAGATATTCCTTAGAGCCTACTTCCCTTGTTCAGTGGTACACAGGACAAATTTCTTCAAAGAGTTTGGGGCTGCAGGCAGGTTGTGTTGTTTAGGGTTTTTTGGTTTTTGGTTTTTTTTTTTTTCAGGCTAGAATATATTTAGGATTCCAAATAGTTCAGACTAAATCAGTCATTTTTTTTTCAGCCGTTCTGTAGTGATACCACCTCCTTCATTGTCCTGCGGAAGGTGTACTGCTGGGATACATTGCTTCCTGCTGTCTTTAGAAGACAGGGACCTAGTCATGCCTAGGTGTCACTGCTGCTCGTTTCCGTTCTGTTGTGGTTATTGGGACTTGCTAGTCTTCTGAAGAGGTGACTTTGGAGCGCTGAGACACACTGATACAGATGTGAAAGCTTTTCAGGCAATAAAGAACTCCCGCATTCTGCTCCCAGCTGCTCATTCCTGTGCCTGCTGAAAAGAATCAGCCCGTAGGATTGGATACTGCTTTGGTGTTGGCAGCTAAACAACATCATTGATGAATTAGATCTGTTGCTGATGATGATCTAGATACTTCTTTCTAAGCAAGAGAGGTTTTTGAGAGAGAATCCTTGGTATTCACACCCTCCAAAGGCAGGCGTTGTTTCAGTTTGCTTTCCCAAGTGGAAGTATTAGGGATGGGGAGAGCCCCATGTGAATGAGAAGGAATGAATGTATCAAAACTGATCTCGCGTTGTTTTCTGAAGCAATGCTAATGTTCATGTGAGCATAGTCCCTATATTTTAAAAAGGAAAGTAGGAGTGAAGTAATATTTTTGTGGGGGTAACTGAACAGATGACTAGAGAAATCAGATTTGAAGATAGTGAGCATAAAATCCACTGTAGCTGTGAGGAGGTTGGCTCTCAGCGCATCTGGAGAAAATGTATTTGCATATACAGCTTCATCAGTATCTCGACAATCGTTTGCTTTGGAAGAACAGCTTCCTCAATACAACTGCTTGAATGTTAGTTTTGTGTACTGGTTTTGGCTGTACTAGAGTTCATTTTCTTCATAACAGCTCCTGTGGTGCTATGTTTTTTGGATTTGTGGTGAAAACAGTGTTGATAATACAGGGGCATCGTGGTTAGTGCTGAGCAGTGCTTCCCTGTTTCTCACCCCACCCCATCAGTGAGTTGGCTGGGGATGGACACGTTACTGGGAGGGGACACAGCTGGGACAGCCAAAGGGATATTCCATGCCAGTGATGTAGTGCTTGGTATATAAAGCTGGGGGAAGGAGGAGGAAGTGGACCTTAAGAGCGATGGGTTTGTCTTCCCAAGTCACCGTTAGGTGTGATGGAACCCTGCTGTCCTGAAGGTGGCTGAACACCTGCCTTGTTCAAATTCCTTGCTTTGCTTTATTTGCAAAGCAGCTTTTGCTTTACCTGTTAAACTGTCTTTATCTCAACCCACAAGTTTTCTGACTTTTACTGTTCTGATTCTCTTTCCCATCCCAGCTGGAGGAGGGTGAGTGAGCAGCAGTTTCAGGCTTTGCTGCCAACAGGGGTTAAACCATGACATTTAGTAATGGCTCTACCAGAGTTCATTAAAATGCTGCAGTGTTAGTAGCAATGCTCAGGGAAAGGTTCCAGGATAAACCTCTTAGATAACTTGCTTTAGAGTCAGAGATCTGCAAAGGGCAGTTTACTTTGTCTTATTACACTGCTTATTTCTGGCTACCTTCTCTAGCTGTCCTCTGAGAGTAATTCTAGATTTTGTCTTTCTAGCTGTAGAATATCCTGACAAGGGAACCTTATAAAAAATACACAGTCATTTGTTGATATGGGTTAAGACAAACATTCCTGGATAACTTGCAAAATGGATTGTGCTTACTTGATGGGGACATCGCTGGCATCTCATCACAGTTTTTCTCATGTCACTGAGTGATGGATAAGCATAGAAAAACTAAAATTTGGGCTCATGAGCAAAGGTTTCTGCAAAAGTATCTCTTCAGGTTCACATCTTGTCATAGGCCTTTCATAAGGTCATCGATTATTCAAGAGATTAGGCACAAGCAAAGAGTATAGTGATCATATATAAACTAAGAGCTCAAAAATAGTCTAACAAGACATTTTCCCCCATAGTTAGTCATTTGTGTGACAATTGAAGCATAAGGCCAAGGTACATACGGAGATAAAGTTTGTCTGTAAGGACTCATGGGTCAAGGATTTCCAGCTTGATGAAGGTGACTTTTTTTCAGTTATCAAGGAAAGTAATTTATTGAAGAGAGTTGTGTGATGGTAGTGTGTTCTTCTGTTAAGCTGCAGCATGAGCTGTTCTTAGAGCAGTGTAAGTCCTCTTCTCATGGCAGAATTATTTTGTTAAGAATCTTCGTCATGTTGCTTGTATAGTGTCCGTACACTGTGTATTAAATTTAAAATTGGAGTTTAGGTAACAGTTTTTCTCCAAATCTTCTGTTCCTTCATCCTCCCATCACACAATATCTGCTTGACTCTGTAGAATTTATGAAACTGGGTATGTTGTTTTGCAATAAAAAATTTCTTGCAAAAATTTGCAGCTAAAAAATGTCTTAGTATTACTTTATGTTTTTTATATAATATGTAGTTTCAAGTGATTGAAATATGCATGCATCCATATAAAGATGGTAGTTTTGTTGATGAGTAGATTATTTGCATATATTTCTTTTCTTTAATCAAATGATGGTTGCATTTGAATAACTAGTAGCAGATTGCCAGTGTCGTCAGAAAGGGGCCCATAAGAGGAAGAGGCGTATAAGAATACTGCTAATTCTGTAGAAATAATTGGGTTACCATGTGTTTCTGCTGCTCTCTGCTTCTAGTTTTTTCTGTGATTAAATAGTTGTAGCTTACTGATTTTAATGAGTGATTCAATGGCGATGCCACTGTGCTAGAGGAGACCTGCATTTTGAGCAGCCTTGTAACACTTGTGTAGGAAGATACTTGTTTTTAAAGAAATTTTTAAAATTTACATGTATTTAATCTGTAAATGCATTGTATTAATTTATTGCCAAAATGTAGTCAAATAGAAGACTTTAAATGTAACCTTGCTAGTGAACTCTGGGGTTTTAAATCTGTTTTTCTGACTCAAGTTTAGGACTTTAATATATTTTATTCAGCTTTACCTGTGACAGATGGGGACTACTGAAGACAGACTCATATGGAATGTGAAGGAAATTATCTTATATCAATTAGTTGTTGTTTTTTCAAAGTCTTAAAATACCTTTAAAACTGTGTTTCTTTCTGTTTAAAAAAGTTTTCCTACCCCACAGTGTTCATAAGGAAAGTACTGAAACGACTCTATGCTGAAACTTCATCACCTTCTCCTGCGGATACTTCAAGTAGAGAAGAGGAGGCAGTTCTCAGAAATCTGGGCTCAAAATCCAAAGAAAAGAATTTGGATAATGTTCGGACATCATCAGCAAGTGCCAGCACATCAACTGATACACCCTGTGCATCACTTAAAGGTGAGACTGCACAGTCCTTTTTCTGGTAGTATGCTTTTAAATATAGTTACTTTACTTGAGAACAGCATAGTATCTAGCTTTTTCTTCTATTGATACCAACAGACAAATTTGAATACAAGCACTAGTGGTGGGGATAGATGAGGAAGCGAATTCCACCTTGGAGATTATCAAACATTGGGAATGGGCTGCTCAGAAAGACTTCTGGTATCTCCACCCTTGGAGGAGCTGAAAACTGAACAGTGTGCTCAAGAACTTGATCTAGCTGGGTCAAATTTTGACAGGTTTGGGTCAGTAACTTCCAAAAGTCCGCATCAACATACATTACTCTAGAAATCTGTCCTAGTAGAGTTTTTTTTGTTTGGAGTTTGATGGTTTTTTGTGTTGGGTCTTTTTTTAATTAAAAAAAAGGCCCCCAGCCAATCTAACAAGGATGGTTAGTAACAGGTTGGCTACAGGGCTCTTTTTTTTACCTGTGCCTGTGGTAGAATTTGCTTTTGAAGCAAATTCTGTGTGTGGCTGTTGTCCTGTATTGCCTCCCATTACTGTGACAGAAGATTGTCTGGAAATCTCAACATGTTGCAGTTCCATTTGTTTGATACCCAAACTGCCATTTTGTTTTTCTAGAGCAGTACTTCAGTACCTCTCTTGTGTAGTAAGTAACAAGAAGCACATTTTCTAAAGGCTGATAAAGCATTAAGCTTATTCTGTAAAATGATTTTTGATGGCATTAGGAACTAATTGTCCTTTTGAAATAGGTAACGGGCTATTTATTGGCTGTATGATGAAGTCGTGCTAAATACGCATGACTGTGGAGTAATTTCTTAAGCTAAAAACAACTTCACTTGTGGAGAATCTATACCACTCCTTATAAGTTACGGCCTGCCCAAACTCCCACTGAAGTGGGAGGTGAAGAGAACTTAGTTGACTTTGTATACCTCCTTGGATTGTTTATGCCTGGCTACTAGTACAGTGTTCTTCAAGTTAATAAAACAAAAGATTTTGATCCAGAATCCTAATACAAGTGAAATACAGCTCAAGGGAAAGGGAACATGGAGCAAAAAGAACAGTTTGGTATTTAGGATTTTCACAGCAAAGCAACAAGGCTGTTCTTGAAATTAACAGCAGACTAACTAAGCTTGTTTTCTGTTGGAGGCAAGAAAATGCTATGGTAGTACAGAAAGGATTCTGCCTTAATTGATATTCTACAAATGTGTACTTAAAAAAAAAAAAGCCTTCAAGAGGGCTGCAGTGATAAACTCATAGGGGAAAAAGAGAAATCAGTTACCTATCTATGAAACAAACACATAACTGTTCTTCTCTGATTGTGATTTCATTTAAATTCGAGGAGCTCTTTTGTGAATAGTCATTTACCTGTTGTGATTTTATGGCATTGGACACTGAAAGTACATACTGAGTGACAGGCTATAATATTTGGAGCTATAAACTGTGTGGCCTTGGAAAAGTGAAAACATAAAGGCACAGATTGAATTTTTTGATAGTATACTATTTTAAGTAACTTCTTTCTTGTAGACCAAAGATTACGGGTATAACTATGAAAGAGCTGATTATTTTAAGTATCAGTAGCCTGAGCTGGATGATGGAAAATGTCTCTACGCAAAAAGAATCCCTCTTCAAACTCCTTCCTAGTTTGAAACGTTATTTCAGTCCTGCAACACCTACTGAAAAATTTGATTTAGTGCCAATAAGAAATTGAGTATTTCTTTTAAAAGAAGCTGAGTTAAAATCTAAGTATTTTCTAGGGTTAAATAACAGCTTTTACTATAAAACTCATCACAGTGTTCTAGTTGCCTTTAACAGTTATTTTCAAATTGTAAAAATACCATTACCTATATGCACAAGCCAACACCTCCTAGATCCTTCTATTGGAATGCAGGTTGCAGTCTTGCCCTTAAATTTCTGCATCTTGAAGCACAATAGGGACTTCTGCCCATAAAATTTAAACATCATACCTTTATATCCTGTAAATACTTGAATTTATATGCCTCTTTTGACATAAAGTTGAAGTTTAGATGCTTTAAGATATAGAAGATGTTAATGACTGGTTCTCATACAATTTTGGAAGATTAATAATTCAGTATCAGAAAGGCTTGTCCCATAAAGCTTCCCACATAGTTCAGGAACTAAAGCTTACAGTAAGACCCAGAATAACTGGAGATGGAAGGAAAATTCTGAGGGACACTGTCCTTTGTGACAGAGTGATCTTCTGAATGGTATTTGAATTTTGATTAGGAAGGTAGTAATACTGTTAGGGATGGAGAAGACATGTGGAGGTGCCACACTTCTACTGAAGCCCAAAGAAGGCAGGTAGTCACTTATCTCTTGAAAAGAGATTTTTTTTTTTATTTTTTTAAAAGTGACTTAAAAAAATCCCAACAAACCCAACCACCTGCCTGTGCCCAAAATTTCCATTCAAGGGCATAGTAAGATGTTCCTTCCCTTTGGATTCTAGATCAGATTCTCACCTTTTCTCCCCGCACTACACCCCCCCCC
>VXAK01003116.1:0-25782 GCA_013399435.1 Arenaria interpres | reverse complement strand
GGTTGTCCCTTATCTCCTGAAAATGAATTTTTTTTTTTATTTTTTTAAAAGTGACTTAAAAAAATCCCAACAAACCCAACCACCTGCCTGTGCCCAAAATTTCCATTCAAGGGCATAGTAAGATGTTCCTTCCCTTTGGATTCTAGATCAGATTCTCACCNAGCTTGCGAATATGCTTCCAAGTGCAGTATTATAAATTGCTGCACTGCAAAAAAAAAAAGTGTCTGGCAAAAAACTGAGAAAGCATTTCTAAGTATGAATTACTCACTTAGATATAGCCTTTGACTAACTCTTGTTCTGAGGATTGGGTTTTTTTGGTTTTGACCCTTCTTAGGACACTATATACTTGCAACAAGCACTAATTTCATGGGGAATGCGTCTCTTGAGGTCTGCACTCTTGTGATTTCTTTATTTTTATTGGTACTTTAAAACATCACTAATTATTTTTAATACCTTTATAGTATATATTCAAGGTGGAAGTGCATGCTTCTGACTAAAGACTTGCTACTTGTAGCATTGGCTTTTTTAATGGCCTCCTGAGTCTCAGGACTCTTTCTTGGTCAGGATTATAACCACTTTCTAAAGGACTAGGGATTTACTGATCGATGTTTAACATCTTCCTTATAAAAATTACATTTTAAGAGTTGCGGAAGAAGCATAATTGTATACAACTGAAATGTATAGTATTTTTTTCTGTGTAAAGCATACTGTTTCACTTCTGGTTTTTCTGTTTTACCTACTTCTGAAAAAGGAAATTGAAATGCAGAGAGCCTAGGCAGAGTCTCAGATCTTGTGGACACAACCTATTTGATCTTTGTCTCTTTCATTTATTTAAGTAAGAGGTAATAATAAGCTATTGCTCCTAAGTTCTAGGTTTTTTTAAAAAAGAATCCATATTATGCTGCATAAATAGACGAAATGCAATTTACTCCATATTAATAAAATAAAAACATGAATGTTTATCAACTGTGAAATACCCCAGCATTGTTATCCTGTATAAGGAGTTCCTGTCGAAATTCAGTACAGCTGTGTGATTATTTTTCTGTGTGTTCTCCTTACTTTTGCCATTAAAGTTATTAATGCTGACAGTATACTGTGTTTAAGAAATCCTCACTGGGACACCTGGACTATGTCCTTACTCGTCCGAATCCTGTCTTACTGCAGCCATTCTATTATGGAAAACTTAAGTTTGTGACAGAAGTGCCAAGAAGACGAAACTTGTCTAAAAAATATGCATGGACAGCCCTGGCTTTCAGTTGATTACATTGATGGAGTGCATATGCTTGAGAAATTAAACTCTAGCAGTACCTAATGCAGTAAACAGCTTTAGAGACTTGTTAAACAATTCAGCTTTGTTTTAGCTAATTACTGTGAAAAGGTGTCTATTGTGAATAAGCTAAAGAACAACAGAAATTATTACAGTGTGACAACACCTTGTTGTATAATAATCATGTTCTCTCAAGGGTTTAAAAATTGTCTCATTACATGCTGTATTTCGGTGGCATTACGCTGGGAAAATGAGACAGATATATCCTGAAGTGAGCAGTGTTTGACTGAAGACGCCAGCCTCTGGTGGCTATGGTAGAAATGGTGCCCAACCAGATTTACAAGCTGGTGGCTATATGCTTGGAGGGAATGTAGACATCTGGGGTTTGGGGGAATTTTTTTTTCATATGTATATACGTTTTCCGGTGTTCATATGTATATACGTTCTCTTCCTCTTCATCTCAAACATTTTAGCTGTCAGAGAAATCCGCTGGGCCTCTGTGACAACTGAAAGCAATTTAGCGAGGAGCTCATCTAATAGTATGTAGTGGTTGCCTAATTGGAGTAGAAAATGCCAGCCTTAGCTGTAAGTGTAAACAAGCTCTAAACTTAAATGTAGCCCACTGTACGAAAACTAATTATTTTGAGAAAGGAAACGGGGGAAAAAAACCAAGCTTAAACAGCTTTAGAACTTGATAAAATGGACTTGTTTTAGCTGGAGAAGGGCTGATGGACAGTCCTGAGGTGAATCTAACTGTAGGATAGTAATTGTATGTGTTAATGTTCTCACTTGTCCACCTTGGTTCCCTGTTTGAAATCATTTTTAATGTATTGATGACGGAACAGGTTGTGTGAGATGCCCCTCCTGTTCCTGTGTTCACTGGCAAGTTTATTACTTTAAGCTGCCATTGTCAAAGTCATGGTTATTCAGAGTCAAATTTAATGTTTTCTGCTATTACACACGCTTACTTTAAACTATGTTTACTTTGATTCTGATGAGCACATCTGTTTATTTCTTGGTCTAGTTTCAGGTAAGTCCCAGTAATGACATAATCACTTAATCAGTGAGGATAATTAACTAATTGCAACTTAGACGTGGCCTTTTAGATTTGGTGTTGTTGCATTGATTTTTAAAAAAAAAAATATTGATTGACAGGGGTGTATTTGGCTTTCGAGAAGCGTGTTGAACAAATAAAATCTGCAGCATTAGGAGCAATCATAAGACACCGTGGCAAAGTACTGGTGTATGAGAGAGACTTCACTAAGCTTGCAGAGTAGATAATGAGACAGCTTAGAGAAATATATCTGGGCAAATAATTGCCACCCAGAAAAAAACCCAACCCTATCCTGTTCTAAAGCCCTCAGGAAGGGGGCTTTGCCTTTCATTGAGAATAAACCTTAAGAACAGTGTTAGGAGTTGTTACCCAGAAGTGCTGGGATCTTCAACACTATAGGTACATGCTGATCAATTGTATGATGAATCTGAGTAAGTAACTGTTAAGATAATCTGTAACAGATATTCAAACCTTAGTACAGTAGATTTAAATAAAATTGAAAATTAATTTAAATCACAAACCAGAATTTTAAAATGGAATAAATAAAATCCGAAGTGCAGAGGGCTTAACAAAAAGGTACTAAGTTCACAATATTTGTAGAAGTATTTGGGACATTTAGTACAACATGAATAAATGGATCATCATTCATTTGGATGCTGTCATTATTCCTTTTTCCATTCTCCCTCCATTCTAATCATACTTACGCTTGATGCAAACTTGCTGAGGGTGTATTCAGTCCCACTGTCTATGTCATTGAGGAAGATATTGAACAATACTGGTCCCAATACTGACCCTTGAGGGACACCACTTGTCACCAATATCCATTTGGACATTGAACCGTTGACCTGGGTCATACCTCTGAGTGTGACCATCCACCGACTTCCTCGTCTACCAAAAACCATATCTCTCCAGTTTAGAGAGAAGGATGTTGTGGGGAACTGTGTCAAAGGCCTTACAGAAGTCTAGAGAGGCAATATCCATAGCTCTTCCCTTGTCCACTGATGTAGTCAGTCCGTCGTAGAAGGCCACTAGGGTGGTCAAGCAGGACTTGCCTTTGGTGAAGCCATGTTGGCTGTCTTGAATCGCCTCCCTGTCCTCCATGTTCCTTGGTCTAGCTTCCAGGAGGATCTGTTCCGTGATCTTCCCAGGTACAGTGGTGAGGCTGACAGGTGGGTAGTTTCCAGGGTCCTCCTTTCTACCCTTTTAAAAATATGTGTAAAGTTTTCATTTTTCCAGTCACTGGTGTCTTTGCCTGACTGCTGTGACTTCTCAAATATCATGGAGAGTGGTTTGGCAACTACATCAGCCAATTCCCTCGGGACTCTGGGATGCATCTTGTCAGATCCCATAGACTTCTGTGTGTTCAGGTTCCTCAGGTGGTCACAAACCTGATCACCCACGTTACAGTGGGAGGGACCTTGCTGCCCCAGTCCCCGCCTTGTAGTCCATCCATTTGAGAGGTGTAGGAAGAGAGGTTGCTAGTGAAGACTGAAACAAAAAAGTTGTTGACAACCTCAGCCTTCTCCTTTTCCATTGTTACCAGTTTGCCAGCCTTGCTTATTGTGAAGGGTATGGTTTTATTGACCTTCCTTTTCTGGCTGACATACTTGTTGAAGCCCTTCTTATTATTCTTTGCATCTCTTGCCAAGTTCAGCTCCAGGAGTGCCTTGGCCTTCCTGACCCCATCCCTACACAACTGGGCAGCATCCCTATACTCTGCCCAAGGTACTCGTCCCTGCTTCCACTGCCCGTGCAGTAAGATTTTAGTAAGAATTTTGGCACTAGAGGTGTTAAAACTAGACTGCAATCGTGAACTATATTTATTAGCTTTCCATAAGGGAGTTCCATAATTTTGTGAGAAGCAAGTCCTTATCTGCAGATGTGAATTTGTATAGAAATAATTCATCACTTTCTCCAGTCCCCCCACAGTAGCACAACATTTCCATTACTGTGTGATGGTTATCATTTGAGTAAAACAAATGACCACTAGTAAGTGACTGTTCGTTCTTTGCTAGGTTGCTTATTATCATCATTATTTTTTCTCTCTACCTAATGTGATTATCTAGTATTGAGGGAAAAAATTCTACTGAAGACTGAGGTCAAGCAGCAGAAATCTTGCAGCACTCCAGGGAAAAGAATTGCACAGAGGATTACTTGAGCTTGAAGGTTCCGCTTTTCTGGAAAGCGCTCTTTTCCAGTCTCAAGACAACAAGCAGACTACAATCCTGTGAAAGTCAATCTCTGAAGGGAGGATGATTGGTTTAAGACTGGGAGATTTGTTGATACACTTAGATTATACAGCTGTGTGCATGTTGGGATTTTTTTTGATATGGTAATGGTTTGCTTTGACATAACTTGCATAGGGTTTGCAGAGACTAATGCTCAATTTATGGTTTGTAACTACTTGAAGATGCATAGGGGGTGAATAAATATGTAATTTGGGGACTCCCATTTAAACAGGTCGATTTAAAAAAGTTGGTTTGAGTCAACACCCTTTTACATAGAAAGAAGAGTAACAACTTTTACTAAGATAGGTGTTGCAGGCCATCCCCCAAGTTCTGTCATGAGTTTTCCTGGGAAGTTAATATCCCAATATATCTATTCCTTTTACGATTAAAGAGTTGGAGTTAGTCATGATTGCTACGAATTGAGTTTAATGTTTTCATGGTCATCTTTGTTTTTCAAAACCTAAATATAAATGGGAAAAAAGGGAAAACTTGAAATTGTTCAGGAGGGAGTAAATCAAGAAACATTTATACATTTAAAACTATCACCAATTAACACTTCATCATTACTCAACCTGGGCAGGAAAAAAAAAAATAATCAATGCAAGTACTGCCAGTTCAGTGATTTAGCATCATCTTCATAGAAAGGATCTATTTAAGAATTACTCCAAATTGATTTTTAGTGGATCTTTTCCCAAATCACATCATTGCTTTTCATCGTTTTGTATTATTTATTTCGTTTCCTTTATTATCCTTTCAAGTAAGCATCATCAATATCAGTTTGAAATTTTCTGACTTGTTCAAGAAAAAACAATAACTTTCTAATGCATTCTCAAAACAAAATTATTACATCCTGATGATGAAAACAAATGTGGTGCAGCTTTTGAAAAGTGCCTTGAATGTTCCAAAATGTATTTTATCATAGATATCTGAGATGATTGGTCATGCTGAACATTTTGGAGTGTGTTATCTGAAAATGCCAGTGTATAGTTAAATTACATACTTGCATACCATTTGTATAGTTAATTTACATGTTAGAAACACAGACCCCTAGCAAGAATTATTTCTATCAGACAAAACTGTATTGTAAATGTTTAGGTATTAGTCCAAGCGTAGCTGCAGCTTGGTAATAGACTCGGATCATCTGGGATCTTCTAGCAAGTTTGTGATGTAAGGAGGATAATTATGTCCACCTGCCAAAGATGCTTTTACTGTACCTTGTTTTAACAGTCTGTCTCTGTGTTTTAAAGGGGCAAATTGCCCCCAAGAAGGGAAGGCTAATGCTGTGTCTCTGATGGCTTATGGAACTGGCGGAATGTAAAAAGAACACACTGAACCATCTGAAATTACATTTCAGATGCCTCTGGAGATAGCCTGAACATCCTGGCCTTTTGGAAAGACTTTTGTCTCCCTGTGGTTCACCTCTACCGGTGTCACTACTGAGCAAAAAAATACAGTCTACAATTTGGACTGGTTTTTTGTACTGGAGCAGGGATGCGTCTCTTGTCATTCCTACACTTCCTTTTCGTCTGGTGAACAAATTAGAAGTTTGTAATGCTACTCTTGCACATATTTTTAAATACCTTTTAAAGTGGAAAGAAATTCTACAAAAACAGTCTACTGCCATCATCACAAATCGTTTCCTAGCTAAATAGTTGGAAAGCTGGCCCTTGGCACTCTGGTTTTTTTCGCCCCATAAAGTAGCAGAGAAAGGATGAGGAGATGAGGCCTCTAGGGCAGGCACTGCTGGGGGGTAGTCAAGTGTGACTTTCAAACTCCCTTCATCTTTGTGCCCTTCAGAACAGCACAGGCTGTGTTTAAAAGGTCTGCAAATGGAGAAACCACAGTTCAGTGATTCTTTTTCTGTTGCTTCTATCACTCTGTAGTCAGCTTTTATCTTTCCATCCATCCAACTTCTATGAAACAGTTCTTAAAGAAATAGCATCTGCTCACACGGAATGGGGAAAAATGTGTAGAATGTCTCTTAAAATAGCAGTGTAAGTGGAAGCTTCTTCTGAAATTAGGGCAGAAGAGTTGCCTGATGGAAGGGGGGGAAAAAAAAAAGGTGTTTGTAGTGGAAAGAATTAACCTGTAGAGCATTTGCTTATTTGTAACCACTACAGAATTTGGTGCAGTTTTGTTGGTCATAGGATAATTCCAGCACTTTACAAATAACTTACTCTCATTTCTTTTTCTTCTGTAAAGACTTTCAAGACCACTTTCTATCATCGCTGTAGTTGGGAAAATGTTTGAGAAAATCTATACCGAGATCAATAGCCAGACACTTTTTTTTCTGTTTTGTAGGTAGTGATGATACGATTCTGTCTCCAAGGAGAATGTACACAGTGAGTCTTCCTCCGGAGGGTTATGCCGCAGTTACTCCAGATGCTATTAGTATTTCAGTTTCTGAAAACTCAGACAGTAGTGCTGACTCAACAGGTAAGCCTGCATGGTTGCTATTATCATGAATTTTTGTCAAAAGAAACTTCTTATCAACTCTTATCCAGTAGATCCAAATTGCAACAATTAAGTATTTAAACTGTTGCTGCCAGTGGGTGTCACTGTTTTGCAACATAAGCAAAATAAAGATGTACATCCCTATGGGTTCATTTTTGGAGTTTGAAGACCAGGTTCAACATCTGGTTGCGGCCGTACAGCGTCACTGATGTTGCTGAAGTTACATGAAGTGTAACTGAAAATAAAGTCTTGTGCCCCTCCCACTCAAATGCCACATGTGTATTCATATTATGCCTGCTTACAGTCATCTTGTTTTTAAGAGTAGATGTTAGATAAAGCTGTTTTAATAAGTCTTACTCCTGATGTTCTGAGGAATTGGGCAAAGGCTTAATGACCTTTCAAATTTACCTCTCCCACTTAGAACAGACCTCCACCTGACTGGAGTTGATGGGGGGAGATACCAAGGCTTTCTGATGAGAAACTGTGACCGGTTAACTTCAGAACCAATATTTAGTGTTGTCAAAGGATACAGGAGAAGCAGCACAGAATCTGTAAAGAAGTGGGCTCTAAGTTGACCTCAGTTAGAAACATGGTTTTCTGAATGACATTGCCGGAATTAAATTGATTCTATCTACCTTAGAAAGAAGTCGAAAGCTTAGATAAGACAAATTCATTTAGTTTTTTTCAAGTGCTATGTTCCTGTGGGTGTATGTTTGTCCAAAACTGTGTATTGTTGTCATTTGCTGCTGGGGGCAGTCTAGAGCAAATAAAATGTCCAGGTGAGCCTGCTGAAGTAAAACACTTGATAAGCAGTATTTATTAAACTACTATGTCTACTTCAGCTTGGAGACTGCCTAAACGTAAGGAAAACCTGAGATACAACCTGCAGATCCAGGAAGGCAAATGCTCCTTGCCTTTGAAAATAGTACCCACAGGGGTGAATTTTCAACTTGGAAATTGGGTCTACTCTCTATTCTGAGCTCGGTTCAGAATCTGAAAAGTAGCCCAAGTGACTGAAGTAAAGTACAGCATACCGATGGCACATCAAGAAAGTTCTTGCTTGGTGTGAAATGGTTTAAAGATGTTTTTTGGATTGGAGAAGTAACTTTACCAGAATAACAGGAGAGTCAATCTTGATACTGTTGGGATTATGGAAGGTGTTCTAATACACAGCTTCCAGGTGTTGCTTTTCTCTTTATGTTTATGTTATGTTTATGATAGTATTCACATTCAGATTCCAGAGTCTGTTCCTAGACTGTCCTTAAATTTCAGTTACATAGTTCTCTGTGGACATTTCATTGGGTTTCTGTTTCACAACGTGTCAGCCTCAAGCCTTTTATTCTGATATTGAAGCACCCTTTCTCTCCCACCATGCCATATAATCTCTGATTATTCTTTGATGTCATCTCCTTTCAGATATTAGAGGGATGCTCTCCTTCTTTATTTTGCTAATAAGGTTAAATGAAGTCTTATAATACTTTGTAGGTAAATAGACCTATAAGATTGAGTTTTATGTAGGGACTGAAGTGAGTTTTAAAGCAAACATTAGAAAGCAGACCTCTGAACACTACTGCAATTGAGATACATCCTTGTTAAGGTATCAGCCCAGAACTTTTTTGTCAAATTTACTTAGCTTCTGTTTAAAATCTATGAATAAATCAACACATGTTAAATGTTGATATACTGCATAGCAGTGAAGTAGAATAGAATTTAGGATTGCGGTTATATTGTCCCTTTTTAGGGTCATAGAAATATTTGTCTGGTTTTACAATGGAAAAATTATTGAACAATGGCTTTACTTACCCATTTTTTTAGATTTAATCTTTTCCTCTAGTATTTCAAAACAAACGTACTCAACCATGATAGCCATAAGTAGTGTTCTGGTGTTGCTTAGTGACAGTATTGACTGTTGGATGGGGATCTCTTTTAGCTGATCCCAGTTTCAGTGTTCAGGAAGAGTAGGTGTTGGAGTCCAGCCACTTTTTTAACACTCAACAAATGCATTTGGAATTTTGGGAGACTTATTTTTTCGATTGGTTTGTTACTTGACTTTACAGTTTAGCATGGAATCACGAAAAATTAAGTTTGAAATGATCTTTGGAGGTTTTTAATCAATGTTCTCTTTGCAAGGTAGGTTTGACTATAAATGTCATTCTTGTCAGGTATTTGCCTAATTTGTTCTTAAAAACCTCCCCGTAGGGAGGTTTGTCTTACATGCCCTTTTCCATTTGCTCTAGTGTTTCACTACCCTTTAATGCTAGATCTTTCTTGCTGCAGCTTAAGACCCTTATTATTTGTTCTGTCTGAATACTGATTGCAGAATTACAGGTCTGTGCTCATCCTGCAAGAAAGAGGGACATGGTTGACTATACTCGTGTATGTATTTTATGGTATTTTATTTAAGCGTATGCATAAAATCTGTTGCAGGATAAAGGCTGTGATTTTAGGCAGTGCTAATAAAATACAAAAGGAACAGTTTAGACAATCACAACATGAATTACTTAGTTTGCTCACCTAGATTTAGTTGTATATCCCTTATTTAGATCTTTTTTTGAAAGAATAAAGGAAAGCTCCAACAAGAGCGTTTCACACCTAAGAAAAAAGGAGTGTGCATGTCTGTATGTATGAACATTCTACGTATATAAATCTGTTTTGTTTAGAAGTACCTCGGGGAGTCCTGAAAAACCAGTTCCATAAGGCGGAAATGCAGATCTATTGCTTGCATTGTTTTACGTCTAATATTCTGTGACTATATGATATATTTTGCAGGGCAACAGAGTATCTTCTGTGTTTCCTAAAAAATGGAACACGTTGTATATGTGCTGCCTTGCTGCCTTTTATAGCCTTCGGACCTAGAAGTAAGGGAAACAAATTCTCTGGAAATTCAAATAAATAGAAACCTGACTCATAAAATAATTTCATTGTTTATCAAACCTGTCTCATGAAAATAGTTTTACTGTATCTCAGGATTAAAATTTTTCACTTGTAACTTAGTTATATATCAGTGTGATTTTTTTTTTTCTGTCTTTTCAATAAATTAAGAAAACCAAATCCTTGTCTATCTGAATTAACATAACAAGATTATCAGGATGAATAGATATGCCATGGCTGATATTTCATGCCGTTAAATTAATCTGTGGAAGAATTAAATACACAGTCACTAGAATATGCATTTAAGGCATCAGCTATTTTGAGAAGTTATTTCAAAGTTGAAGCGAATTACAATTATAAATTAAAATAAAATATCTTTAGGTTTGTCCATTATTATTCTTCTTTAAACTAGTAGTTACATTATGGTTGATACTATCAGGCTGACATAGATCCTGTCCAGCCTAGCTTCTGAACAAGAAAAAAAAATAAAAAGCAAAGCAGGTCTGCGTGCACATTTCAGTGTTTTTTTCCATCCTTCTCTGCATGTTGTTTTTAGCACTTCAGATAATTTTTCATATACTTTTCTCTGCTGTGTCAAATAAATTGTGACCAGTTATACCCATAACATTACAGAGTCACCTTGTGATGCATGCATAAATGACTAATGGCATGGGGATTTAAAGTTTGTGAAGCATCTTGGCTTTCTTGTGTAACTCTCTTATACATTTTCCAAAGATGGGGGGATAGACTGCTCTTTCGGGTTTGTTTTCTTTGTGTAAGCAGGTGATTAACGAACCTGTAGTAATGAGAAATCTAACACTGCCTTGTCTTTCAAGAAAATAATGAAAATTAAGTTCATTCAGCATTCTTAGAATAATAAATTAATTGTGTAATTTTTAAAAACTCCTTTGACTATTTTGGAGGAATTGAGTTACTCTGATGGTGTGATCATGTAAGCCTTCTGTTGACTTCATTGAGTAACGGGAATTAGACAGTCAAGGGAAGAAATAATGCAGAGAATTTCTTTTGGTTTTCATATGATTTTCATACTGACTTTGGTCCATGTTAATGCACTGCTAGCTTTCTTTTAGCAAAAGACTTTATACTTTTCACAAGGGTATTAAAATGTGTAATGTTCAAGCTACAGATAAGTTATCATCCATCAAATTCTGGTTGTAAACTTAATATCCTCATAGCTTAAAGCTCATAGATCAAAATTAATTTATTTTTATTATCTATTTATTGAGAAGTATTTCTTCAGGACTAGTGACTTGAGAGAGACACCATTGTGTTTAGAAGGGTAGTTTATATGAAAGGAGAATCCAGGAAACTTTAATTATGTGTTCCTTAACTTACTAGGAAGCGGTAGCTTAATTTTGATTTCTTTTGGATTTTAATTTCATAAAATGAAGTTAAATTGTGGAGTTCTTGCTTCTTATTTTAAGATAGGTGCAACAGTAGAAAATGCTGTAACTTGCCTTAAAATAAGAATGCTAAAAATGTAACCTTATTCCTTCTAAAAGATAAACTGTATGATTTTATTTCTCCAGCAGTGTTTCTTCTTGGATACTCTAATTTAAGCTATGATAATAGGATATAACTTTATTATTATTATTTGTGCACAAAACAGTGTGATGGACTATATTTTCTCTCTGAAGTGCTTTAATATTAAATCCATATTTTCATATAGAGTCCCAAAGTGGTGTTTGGTGTTTCTTAGACTCATAGCAGAGCAAATTCCTGAGCCAGAGACTGTGGAAAACAAAAAGATTGTGCACATAGGAGTTCAGGAATATGCAGTAGTTGAGGGCACCTGGAAGAAGAGATAAAGGGAATTCAAAGAAAAGAGTTCTTAGGTAATTTTTATTTTTAATTTCATAATGCATTGGTTTTGTTCTTCTCAAGTCTCACTCATTTTTCCCTCATGTTTTTGAACGACGGTATTAGTCTGGTAATATCGTTACTATCTTGATAATAACGTACCTAATTTTGGTGAAACCTTTTATGGAGACAAAAGGACCAAGACCTAACTGTGCTTTACTCTGTCTCCTAATGGGTGTGTTATGAAACAGAGTTTTAACAAGGAGGAAGAGTCCAGTCTGGATGCTCCATTCAGTTAGTCAACTTAAGAAAAAAAAAAAAAAGGGCTGCTTGCTTTTATTTCTCTACCTTTTGGCAGCTGGCAACTCTGGAATAATGTGGAAGGTGGTACTTCTGTGGGACACTTCCCCCTCTAGTTAAATTTGCTTGTTGGCCTGAGGCAGTACGATTGTACATGATAGATGTATGCATGTTAGTTTTTAATGTATCTGGCCTTTGGACTTTTTGCTTTTTTCAGTTGTTCCTGTCAGAAAGGGCAATACTGAGAAGAATTTCTACTACTGCAGCTAGAGGTTCAAGCTGAGGGAATGAATTTGGAGATCTCTGTCATTTACGTACAAATAAATGAAGTTACTCAAATGAGATGCATCCCAGGAACTCGTTAGCTCTGTCAGTGAAGGAGAGGGCCATCGGGGAGGGGTCCGTAGCAGAACTCCTGAAAACTACTGCATTTCTTGGTTCTACTGGCAAAAATGTTGGGACTTGCTGACTAGCAAAAGATAAATCTGGTAAAGGCATAATCGGGTAGTCTCTGATCTGTCTTCAGTGTCTTGATTCACTTAAGGTCTAAGGCAGCCATTTTAGGAAGACTTAATAATGCTTAAGCCTGTGTTTGTTGTTAAGGAGATGCTGGTATGAATCATGTGTTGACTCCTTACGTTCTTGGCAGGTGGTTGGGAATGTGAGATGTTACAGAGCTGATATACTCAGCACACCAAGGGAACAATATGTTTTAAGCAGCTAAGGTTGGCAGCAAACCTTTTTCACTGGTAGGTAGCACGGGTTGTGAAACTCGAGCATTATGAACCTTTTTGTAGCCTTCAAACCAGAGGGATCATTAGACTGTGTAATTAAATCTTCTGTACCTGTTAGAGAGGTCTTAGCAGTTGGTGTTTGCAAAAAAAAAATAAATACCGTGGACATTTCAAAGATGCCACAGAGGCTCCACTACTTTCTGGTAGTTTGTTCTAATAGATAATTGGCCTCAATCTATTTAAAAAAAAAAAAAAAGACAGTTTGAAAATTGCTTTTTTCTGCCTTCCTCCATTTGAGTAAAGAGCTTTTATTAAGCAGTATTTTCTTCCCACAAAGAAGCACAGTAATCGAGTCACCATCAATCTTTTTGATTAGATAAACACATTCATTTGTGTATTTAATTCAAATCTCAAGTCACTTTTGTAGCTCTTTTATCTATCTCCCTTTTCATGGCATCCTTTTAAGAATATAAACTCCAGTACTGCCTGTAGTATTTGTGGTTTCAGCAAGGCCGTGTGTTGAACTAAAATAGGCTTTGTATTTCTACCCACTGCTCTGAAGTTTTTTTTAATGTGTCAAAAAATTGCATCAACATTCTTCTGCCACAGCATTCCACCAAGAACTCCTGTTATTTGATACATTGGTACTCTGGCTATTTCCAAGAGTCAGTCTCTTATAAAATGTGTTTTGCAAAACTGCATTTGACCACATTTAAAATTTGTGAGGCTTAGGATCTGGTCTGATTTTTTTTGTTTGTTTCGGGGTTTGAGAACTTTTGTTGGTTGTTTTTGTTTGGGTTTTTTTAGAACTAGGTTACCAGTTAGTTCTTATGTATAACTTGCTGTTCTCATTGCTTTTTTTTTTTTATATCAACAGTAGTTTTAATGTTAATCACTGATGCAAAAGCCAAGTAGCTACAAAATTCCTGTCAGTCCCTGCAGAACTGGGCTTTTTCAAATTGACAGTTGTTGGTTTTTTTTAAGTCGTCTCAAACGGTATCTCAAAATCTCAGTGCTATGAGTTCATAGGCTTTATGTGTTGCAAGAAAAGAGTATCCAAAGCTGTGTTTTTATTCTCCCTATAAATTAATATAGCACACATCTAATTGCTTTTCTGAATCTGATGTCTGAGAGAGCTATGAAAAAAACCCCAAACCTCTCTGATTCAGATTCTCTTGTAGCATGTTCTGTCAGCTGCTCTGAGATTGACTGCCGTGAATCTTGTGGCAGCTTCTTGTGTTCTGAGTATTTAAAGCTTTTAACAGGACAAATTGAGGGAACTGGAGCAATTTGAGGATGAGGATTCTGCATTTGCAAACAAAAAGTAATAAAATTCTTTTCATGCAGTTTTATTCCATTAAAAAAAAAAGAACAATGAACCTATTAAATGATGCTTAAAGATAAAAATCATATGTATTTTAGAACTCGATTAAATACACCTGGATAATGTAAGATGCTAAATAATCATCTCCAAAAATAAGATGCTAAAGTACAGCTTTTAACTTAGCGCTGCAGCCTGTATTTCGCAACACAGATGCACCAAATTGTATTTCAAATTATAGTATTAATAAGTGAAAATGATTGATATGGAGATGTCCAGATTTTTCTAACAGCTTGCTGAAAAAAGATTTCCTGTCCCGCATTCAGCTAATTTTAAAACTATTGCTGTAAGGTTTGTTTCCCTCTCTTCCTTTCCTCAGACTTGTTAGCATGGGCCTTCCTCTTCTAGAAAGGGCAGTATGGACTTGCAGGTTGAAAACTTATTTGTAAAAGAGTTATTACTTTAAAAAGTAGTTTTCAGTAATTAAACAAGGAAGGAACAGTCATTATATGGTGGTTCTGGCTTTTTAGTATTTCTAATGGTCAGGCTAAGTCTTTTTTAATTTCTATTAGTGAATTGTCCTAGTTAATTTTGGATATTCTGGTTTTAATTCTCTGCCAGATTGGATGTCAATGTTTGTTGTTAAAACAATATCTTTGCGCATGATAAAATTATAGATGATAGCATTCTGTAATTTAGCTCTGTCCTTGCAGAAATTAATGTATGACTCCCAGTTTGTGAATGGCAGATATTTCCTGAGCTCCCAACAGCTTCTGGCATTCTCATGTGTGTGTCATCCTCGGAAAGCAAGCTGTAGCAACAATGACACCTCTGTTAAGGCTGTTAATATAAGCCTTTCCATAATGTTGCTGGTGTTTATAGATTAATCGATAACTTGGAAGGGGAGATGTCTGTGAGGTTAAGCAACTTTCTCCTCTACAGCCAGTTTCTTCTTTAGCTTAATTGTACTTGACATTTTGGAACCAGTTACAGTGAGAGATGCCACAAACAAGCCGAGATGTTGGATAGCTATAGCTGAAGGATTCTGTACTTCAGATGTTTTCTCCTTGAATATCCTTTCTGCAGACCTTGTGTTTGTTGATAGATGCAATGACTCTCCTAATAGATAAAATCACCACAGGTTTTTTCCTGAAATTGAATAAGATTATATAAGCATTTTTATTTTCAGTGTTCAGATAAAGTATTTAATCATTTGTTATCTCAGGCTTAATTTAAAAAAAAAATAATGTAGATCCAGTAGTGCTCATATTTACACTGACACCGTTATCAATTGACTTACATCACTGGAATTAAACTGCAAAGTTAAGAAAGATGTAAATCAACTTCTCTAATTTAATACTGCTTTGGAAAAATTTTAAGTTCTGTTCTATCTGAACAGAAGAAGGTTTCCTTTTTCAGGTAACACCTGATTTAAGAGTCATGCAGAGTTCCAGCAGTCATGTGTTTTTAACTTTTATTGTACTGACTTCCAGGGAATTAAATGTATGCTTAAAAGGAGATGCATGCTGATGTCCGGTGCTGCAACAGCTAGCTGAGTAGTGTGATAGCTTCTTTCTGGAAATCTTTCTTTAGGGTACTACATCTGACACTGAGTATAAACAGTTGAGGTTGGCGTAGCTTGGGCAGTCACAAATTCAGTACTCTGTCAAGCAGCCAGCTGGAGTCTAAACACCTCTCTTGTTTTCACAACAAACAAGCTTGGACCTCCTGAAGGTGAGTGTGAAACTCACCAAGAAATTCACTGCTGCCCACTGAGGGTTTTTAAACACAAGATTGGGCTATCAATACAAACTGTAAGTAGGAATCACTAGTTTAGGTTTATATACAATGTAGACACTAGTAATTTCTAACTACCACTGTCTGTAAGTATTTACATCTTCTAAATGGCAATATATCCACAAGCATATGGGACTGTTACAGAATTCATGCATCATGGTATGGACTAGGACTTGTTTAATGTCACTGAAGTCTTTAGTAGTTCTTGTGTGATAGTTTCTAACATTAAAGCACTGGTAGGCATCCCATTGAAAAAGAAAAAAAAAAAAAAAAACCCAAAGCAAACACGCATTAAAAAAAAACCTCAGGAAAATGTCTTTGGAAGTGGAGTGGCAAAGAATTCTGCCCTGGTTTTTTAGTCCAAATTTGTGTGTGGTGTTAGGAAGGGCTCTAAATACTGAAAATGTATTGAGGAAAAAATAAGTACTGTAGTAATGTGGTACACTGGTAATGGTTTACTTCAACCGGTTGCATGTTAATGGTTTATTAAGGATCTTTGACTTCTTTTTCTATAACTGTAAATAAATACACTTACAGATGGTATAGTATTAGTTAACTTCCTGCATGCTTTTGAGAAAGCTTTGAATACTTGAATAACAAAAATACACCTTTGAAATGAGATTTGATTCCTATGTGTTTCTGTAGCAGGGAAAACAACGTAATCTTGATTTATGACTTTACATTTTAACAAAGTAAGGCGAGCACTGGGTTGGAACCCAGAGGGCGACTGTGTGCTTAAGCAGCGCAAGAACTTGCCAACAAGTGCATTTTTAATGAGACCTGTTTACTCTGGCCATTACCTTTCCTTTCTGTGGTGGTTCTTGTCCTTCGTCTGTTTTTTCTTATTCCTCTGTGATACAATCAGTGTCTCAAACTGAATGTCCTCTCGTGGACTTTAAAGTAGGTTCCACTAGTCAGGTGGCAGGATGTGAAGCAGGAGGACAGGGACTTCAGGCCTTTATCTCTGTGGCATTTTTTTTCTTGCTTTTTGTTTTATTTTAAATTACAGTGATGACAGACATTTTAGCTGAGCATTCCTTCCTCTAATAGATGAGCCACACAGAATAAAGAGGCACTGTGGTCTTGTATTTTCTCTTCTTTCCTGACTGCGTTCCTTTAGCTTTTCCATATCATTTTTCTATTCTTGGTCCCCCCCAACTGAGTCACTTCTCCCCTGGACCATGTTCCCCCTTTCTGCCTCCTTGCAGCTGTGCTACAGGCTTCCCGTCATCAGTGATAGTAAGCGACTGATGAGAAAGGGAAAGAAATAGAAAACAGCACCAACAACCACCTTAGATCCCAGCAAAAGCCAGCCGCTGCCTCACTTGAGGAAGCACTTTGGAAATCTAGCACTTTGAAAATCAGACACTGCTTGACTACTTTCACCTTATTTCATAATGAAAACATAATCAAGACCTGAGCTTTTGTACTTCATGGAGTAGCAGGGTAAAGTCACTAGGGTGCTGGATTAAGGGGAAAGGCATGTCGATAAACTTACAGCTTGGTCTCTGGCTGCCGAACTGCTCCATCATTCTGTATCTCAGTTCATCCTCTGTAAAAGCAGGAGAATTGATTGTTTTGCAGATCTTGGAAAGGTTTCTGATCACTATTAATGCACATGATATTTTCACTTTGGCTATCAGTTGTATAGTTGGTTGCACGTAAAATTATAACCTCTACTGCTCTATTGCCTATGGAGCTGTTGGTGTTGAACCAAAGCAACATGTGGCTGTCTGACGTGTCAAGACCTAAATATCCACTGACAGACTACACACTTGCAAATACTGCACATAAGAATGTGACCCCAGCTCATCCTCTCACTGTTAGGGCTCATGCTGCTCTTTTTATCTAAGGAGACTTGTTTCAATGAAGTATTTAAATTCTCACTTCCAAATAAAAAAAAATAAATAAGGAGCAAAGAAGAGGAAAGCTATTTGAATGTAGAATTTCTGTTGTTATATATTGCCTCTAAAAACAGAGTAGAAAACTCATTTCTAACATGAAGGGTCTTACAATCCATATGGCTGAGTGGACAAGTGAAACAAAGACAGCAGGAAGAAGAATGTGTGAGTAGTAGTAACCATGTCTTTTTACAGTTTTGTGTTTTGTTTAACATACAGAAAATGCTGCTGTTTCATGTTGGAAGTCAGAATCAGGCCTACCCAATGATTTCATTCTATTGTTATTCTGTTATAGCAGTTGTTTTAACTTATGGCAGTTTGTAGGCTTAAAGCCAAACATTGATACAGCTTCCAGTAGACTGTCTCCACCGTCTTCGGTCTCCACTTGGGAAATTTCCTGATCTCATATCCTTTGCCTTTGGTTACTGCCCTCTGCAGAATTTACAGGTAGCAGCCTTTTAAAGTACTGAACAGCCCTCTGTATGACTGTAACCTGTGCCCAGGAAGCTTTGAAAATCTTTCACTGTCCATCTCTCTTTCCCAATATTTTTGTTAAATAGTTTTGTTCGCTAGTTTCATGCTATCTTCCTTCCATTTTATCCCTGTAAGTGGAAATTGGTTCATAATTGGAGTATGCCCTGTTGGTAATTTGAACTCTATCCGAGCCTTCTGTATAGTAGACTAATGGAGAGAAAGGAAGTCCCTTGCTTCAGTGTAGAATCACGATTGCTCAGTATTACAGGATTTGCATTGCAGGTGCCGTGCATCAGCCTCACTTGCCTTCTCTTCCCAGCGATCTGTGGAGGGATGAAAAAGATGGATGTTATGTTGGTATAGCAGAAGATAGAAATACCGGCGTGCACAGATTTATTGCTGTAATCTAGCCAAAGTGCACTACAGGCAATCTGAGTGCATTCCAAGGATCCCCCGTTCCTTTGAACAGCATGTTCTGGCTGACCAAAGCTACTGCACTTTTTCTTATTGCTGCTAAAGTTGTGTATTCCTTTGCTGCATCTGTCTACCATTAGTTTCATTTCCTGGCTGCTTTGGCAGTATCAGCTGCAGGAGTAGGCATGAAGGCAAATAGGCAGGCTCTCCTGATAAAGAGCAAATCACTTCAACAGCTGCATCTCTGGTTCACAGCGCTAGATGATTTGTATCCAGCTGGTGATGCTCCACCTCACAAACTCCTCTGCATGAAATCTGAGTGTTCTCAGACTCTCAGATGGTATAACCAGCACAGCTGTGCTGATGTGAATGACTCTGCTAGTTGATAGTAGCTGAGCCCCTAGCTCTGTGTGGTTGTAGTGGGGAACAGGACCTTCACTGACCTGTGGACCAGTGTCAACAGCTGACACTTTCCTTTTCTTGATGCAGATATTCTAAAAAATAGTCTTGAGCCTCCAGTCTTGGCCTAGCTGATCTAATGACAGATGAAGTTTTGAGTGAATTCATACCTGTTCTGCCTGCTTCTGTACTTTTCCATAAGAATTGAGTTACCTTATTTTCTTAGAGCTACTTATTTCTGGGTGGGTTGATGGTATTTGGCAAGAACTTCTGTATATCTCACCCTACAAACTATCTCTCTGCCTCTTGCTGCTGAGGGAGTAGGAGAGAACTCAACCAGTTTTACAGAACTATTTTTTCTTCATTAGGTTGACGTTACCAATTTGCCATGAATCTAATGTAAAAAGCATGAATGAAAGGTTTCT
Organism: Arenaria interpres; assembly: GCA_013399435.1. Lineage (NCBI taxonomy): Eukaryota > Metazoa > Chordata > Aves > Charadriiformes > Scolopacidae > Arenaria > Arenaria interpres. The sequence goes on along the minus strand of VXAK01003116.1, from coordinate 6,322 downwards.
TAAGCTGCTTTTTTTTTTTTACAAGGAATTATTTAAAAGCTGAATTCATAAATGTTCGGAACATTAAGAGAATGCAACACAAGCCTAATCCACTGATAAATCCAGCTTTAAGGTGTGTAGAACAGGATGAAAATGCCCTGTGACCTACAGCCCCAACTGCTAGAAACAGATTCTGCCAATTCAAATGTTTTCAGTACATTATTCTCAGTGGGTGATACGGTGGTGGGATTTTTGGAAGCAGGAACCACAGTGTGCATGGAACACTGAAACGGATGGCAGCATCCTTGCACAGCTAGCCACAAAAATAAATGTATTTTGTTGCTCTGCTTTTCACTGGAAAATAACAATTGCTCTGTCACAATGCCAGATATAATATTAGATAAAACCTTTGCTTTGATGGCTTGAATAACAGACGAACTAGATGCAAAAATCTTAAGTCTAATGGAACTGTAATGGTTCTAACACCGTAAAGAGAACATTTAGTAAAAAAGAAGCATCCTTAACACACAATCGGCTTAAGTCCTTTCGTGCTTCGGACTTAAATGCAACTTAAGTACCTTTTCATCTGGATGTCTTGGGTTTGCAGTGTCTTCACAGACCGTTCCATTCTGTTTATGTGTTTAATATGCACTCAACTCCATTAGTATATCAGCATTTCTTGAATATTTACAAATGCAAACATCTTTTATCAATCTGGACAAATAAGTAGCTCTATCTGATTTTTTTGGTCATTGTCTCTCTAAAGATGAGGAGTTGGAAGCAAATACCCTTTATTATATTTGTCTTGGTGGATTTTAATAGAATGCTTTGTTATCCTGATTATAAACTGAAGTGCAAGATACGATTTGTAAAAATGACAAAGGCATGCAGCTCTTTAGTTGATAGGAAGATGATTTGCTGTGAAACTTTATGAAAAGTCACTATCACAAAATATAGGGATTATATCTGTAGTTTCTAGAGAAAGCAGCAAATAAAGTGAAAACATCTCAAGTGTTTTAACATTTCTTAATGCTAAAGTGTAGCACCTGTTCTTTTCCAGCCTTCGTTCAGAATACTAAAAAGCCTTGCTCTTTCATACTTAACTAATTTAGGTTAGTTTTCCATTAGCTTTGAGTCCTTTATTTTTCTGTTTTCAATCTTAGCTATTCCCTTGTGTCTTTATATTCCCGTCCATTGTCTATACCGATGCTGACACAGTGAAGCCCAAGCGTCTTTGGATGCCATTTTAATAAACAATTGTGTTTGGGTTTAAAGACAAGATAGCTGAATTAAGTATGCACCTTTGCTGGGAGTCATTCCCAAGAGAGCTTGGCTTTACTCAATGCTCAGATCAATGCACTTTACTACTCTACATAGCTTGTGATATGAAAAGACATGAGCAAAAATATGCGTATAGGAATGTGGTTGAAATTGAGACAGTGCTGATAGATCAGTACAGAGAGGCAGCAGCTGCTGGCGGCTCCAGGGCTGGTCTGCAGGTCTGTGACACTTCACACCCTGAGCTGCTGCAACAGAACACATTTGTGCAAGAACCTGATTTTATTCCACCTCTTCACTGAAGCATATCGGAATACCCTACTAAACTGCTCGTATAATAAGAAGAGCGAGGAGTCTAGGGATATTATACCAAGTGATGACAATAAAGTCCAGCCAGGATCAGACTTAGAGTTTGGAGGAGCCAGTCTCTTTTCATGTGACCACAGAAAGGGGAGTAGCTTATGGTGGCTTGTACTTCTCAGTGAAATACCTTAGCTGAACTGTAGCATTTTTACTGAAAAGAACATAGCGTCCATCCTTCCTGTTCTTCTGCCAGAGAAAAGAATTGATTGATTTTTTTTCTGTTCAGTACTACTTTATTTGGTATATAGGTGAACACTGTAGAGGAGAGAAATGTTAATTTGGGCTTTTTACAGCTCCTTAAGGAGTGGAAATACAGAGACTTAGGAGAAACGGGAAGACACAAAGTAATAAGCAGTGATACAGCTCTTCCACTTTCATCTCAGGATCCAGGTTTAATCTTGTCCTTTTTTGCCAGCTTTTCTCCTCTGGCAAAAAATGCCAGATTTTCTTGGCATCTCCTTTGTAGCACTTGCCAATGAAAATCTCACATTTACCTCCATTACTCTTGGGCTTTTTGTGTTTATTTTGGTCTTTTTTTTTTTTCTTCCCACAAACATTTTCTGATGCCCTTTTTGGTTTTTCTGCTCTTTAGTGATTCTATAACTATGATTGCCTGTGATTGTTTTAAGGCATACAGGTGTGTGGTAAAGTACTTCTAGTCAGTCCTGAAATGCTGCTCAGCTGAACTTTATTACCATAATCTTGAATATGCTATTGATGGGTGGACTGTTTAATGATAAATATTATACAGCTTTGAATGAGATTTTTTTTCTCTGAAAGGGAAGAAGAATATATCAAAGAAGAATTAAAGATTGTCAAATGCAATATGCAGTATTTCCTTACTTCATATGTATTACACACATGTATGTATCTGTGTTTCTGATTTCAAGCAGATTATAAACTATATTAATGATTGCATGGAACTTAGATGTATAAGCAATCTCAGAAATTACTTTTCCCAAGAAAAAAATTCTGTTACAGTATTTTCTTTGACACATATTTAGAAAGTGTAGTGGTATATATCCACTAACAATCAGAAATGTTTGCATTTGAAAATCAGCATAACACTTTGTTTAGTGCAAAACCGTATATATATGTATATAGAACTTCAACAAGATACAGATGGTGTAAAACTTTTGCATGTATACAGAAAAGTAAGTAAAAATGCAATGGTTAAATTACTTGAATGTGTTCTCTAGTAATCATCTACAGGGGTTTTCCTTTTCACTAACTCTGGCATTTTTCTTTTATTAAATACATTCTTGGTTAAATATGTGTATTAAAGTGAAATGCCTCTAGCAGTTATACTGCAAGCAGTACAAGCTTTCGTTGTGTATTATATATCCGTTAGTTCAAATGTATTTACAAGGTTTTTATACTTCCCTTTTTTATACCTTCTCTTTTAATGGCAGCAATTTCGTATGCTTAAACTTGCTTGCAGTGAAATGCTTATTTTAAAAGCCAAGTAAATGGAAAGCCCTGAATTATTTTGAGCTGTTTGCAGTCTATTTTCTGGTGAACTTCTGCCAGCCTTTTGTGTCACCATACTTGTTAATATTGTGGAAAGTCTCTCTACCTGCCACAGTATAAGGTAATGGCAGAAGTGAATCTGGTGCGACGTTGTGGTGAGCGTGTGTTTCCTTTGGAGGATGAGTGAGTAGTAAAATTGAGGCCGCGGTCTCCTGTGATGTTGGTCAGGCAGAGAAGCAGCCAACAGCACAGAGCCAGGCACCTGCTATCTCCATCCAGATGGCCACCGTTCCCAGCCCTGCTTTCACACAAGAGGTCAGTGCTCTGGTCCCTACCTCCAGAGAACCTAAAGCCGTTCCTGCAGGTTGTTGGTCACGTCACTTACTGCAAGATTTTTATGAACTCTTTAATATTCCAGAATGAAAAAAAAAAAAAAAAAAAAAGTCCTGTGGATGCAGGAACTGACCCCCAAATCCAAGCTGCCAATTCTTTGAGCAGACAGACACCTGTACTCTCTGGCCTCTTGTCCAGCTTGAGTAAAGACAGGGGTGGGACTTACCAACCATTGCTTGTGGTGATTTCAAACTCAGCATTCCAGTGAAAGCTAAAGAAACTTGGTTTTGCTAATGAGATGTGCAGGTAACTTGTAACCTTACTGCGGATTTCTTGCCCTTTATTTTCGGTTTAAATAAGTTAATTTTGTTGAGTTTCTGTCCTGCTTTCTCTTTGCTGTTCATTAGCGTATAAGAAAATGACCCACTTTCTCATGGTTCGTTTTGCATCTCTTTTAGTTGTCCTTTGGAAATAAGTGAAACAGAGCTGTGCTGTGCATGAAACCCTGTATTTTTAGGACTTGTACAAAACATAGTACATTGGGTTCGGTGTGTTGGTTTGGTTGTGCTTTGGTTTGGTTTTTTTGGAAACATTTTTTCATAAAGGTACCAGCCATCCGGGAGACTTTATACAAAAAGATAAAACCTTACTTTCCAAGAAATCTATTTTGATCTCCTGTATCCCCACCGTAAATATGCAGGTTGATACATATGTAATAATTTTTGATGTGCTTCGTAAGTAGCATGTGATACAGCCAGGAGAGTCATGGTCGTATAGTGTAAAAGCACTTGGGTAGTTTGTACGGATAAGAACAGCAACAATCATGTAAGATTATATAATTATTACAGAAGCACACAGATCTTTTTAGATTTATGATACTTACTCAGCCAGCCTGCATTGTCTAGCCAGCTGTAAAAATTTGTGTGTTCTCAAGGTGAAAAAGAAAAGGCCAAATGAAGCTAGTCATCGACTCTAGCAAAACGTTTGCAATTGCAATGAGAGGGTTTGTTTTTTTCCCCAGACTTACATTTGTTAATTAATTAAAGTTAAGGAAACTGTTACTGCTTAAACAAATTGAAAAATTGTTCTCAGACCTATGTTTCTTGCATCTAAATCCAGCATCTGCATTTTATGCAATTTACTTAATAATGCAGAGGACAATGTTGTAACTGGAGCCTACAAGCAGACTCCCTTTTGTTCCAGGCAAGTAAAATGAAGAAAGTTTTAAAATTTTGTTGTTTAAACAAAATTCTGTGTGAGAACTTGTCATTGGGCTCTGACTATAAAAATTAAATATTCCTTTAGAGTCAGAAAACTTTCTGTGGTGTAGTAGCTACCTTGGGGAAAAATCAGATATGACTTGACTGCCCTAAGTATTGGTGGAAGCAATTTCTGCAGCTTAAGCATAGGAAGCCTGAACACCCCTTTTATAACAAGCATAAGTCAGATGAGGGAGACCGGAACCAAAGCCTTTGCCAGAGGAAAAAAGTTGTATCACTTAATTAGTTCCCAGCTTTTACAAAGATTCAGATTAAAGCATAGCAGAAATGCAGTGCAGAGGATATACTATATCAACTAATGTGATTGTGTAACTTTGCCACTGCTCCAAAAGAGCAGTGTGATGGACTTAAAGCTGAGTATGTTACTGAAGTTGTGCTAAAGGGTTGAAGAAGTTCTGAGTATCTCCCTATTGGAACAATGTGGAGATACTGCTTCCCGTTTCTGGAACTGGAGTATGTTTTTCACTCTAAACTGGAAAGAATAATGTCAAATTACAAAAATAAGGGGAAGCTACAATTTTGTACCTCATGTCAAATTACTTCTTGGTGGAACCAGGCTAGGAGGACAGAAGGGAGAGTTTTGAGTTTGTATGCGCTTGTTAAAATTTAAGTTTCTCATCCATAGTCTGATAATGTAATTGCATCTCTTCACAAAAAAATTACCAAGTAGATTTTAGTGGTGAACTGTAGCAACGTTAGAGGCATTGCACAAATACTGGCAGCACAAGAAAAGAAACTTTTATTGGCTAGCTGAGAAGGCAGCCTCAGAACTGTAATGGCAGGAGAATAAGAAGATGACCTGAACAGTTCTACTCAGGTTTGGTTTTTGGGGTTTTTTTGCTGTCCCAGTCATGTGTCAGCCTTTGTGATATGTGTTATTAATTACTACTGAAAGGTTGGGAAGAGCAAAATAAAGTCTGAAGGGATTGAAGGAAAGGTGAACTGCACTGTGCTGTGCTGTCCAGCCCCATCAGGGTTAAGCCATCACCCAGTTACACCTCTGTCTTCTTTTTTCAGACTGGAAGTGGTCAGTTTGGCAGAGGAAAGGTGCTTTTCTTTGAAGCGTTGTCTTCCCTAAATCCAAAAAGTCTTCAAAAGTAACTGCTTAGTCAATGGCATGTGTATCCAGTACAGCTCAAGATGCTTACAACAAATCATAGTCTGACCCCGAGCTATATTCAGTGACATAGTAGTACAATAGCCTCTTATGTCACAGCTGCCAGACGACTTGTGTCACAATTTCTTTGCCCAGTTCTGTTGTCTAGATTGTGGAAGATATATAAAGGAAACACCATTAAGCCTTAGAGAGGGACTTATTATACCTGAATTTATTCTTCCTTTCCTCTCACAGATTTCTTACCTGCTATTGTATTTCATTTAGGGAGAACATTCTGCCTAAAAGTCAGCGTATCGGTTATAGTTAGATGTTTGGGGCAGGATAAGTTCTCTTTGGGAAAACCCTTTTATTCCTTCCCTAAAGCAGTGGCATTCTATGCCAATGAGGGGATTTACCTTCTTCCCAATGGGATTAATAATAGTATACATCAGCCGGTTTGCGAAATCACGTGAGAGATTCAGTTAGTAATGAACATCTAAGTACGTGTATATATATATATATA
>VXAK01003112.1:5515-23288 GCA_013399435.1 Arenaria interpres | reverse complement strand
CAGCACTCACAGGTGCATCCCATATTCTGCTCCTGCTGCCATTTGCTGTGACAACTTGGCATGAAATTTCTGCAAATGCTGGAACTGTTCAGGAATGGCAAGTACAACAAGGAGCAGCGGGGGCTCAGGTGAACTCCTACCACATGTTAGCAAATAATGATTCAAAGAGCAGAGTTGCACTGCTTACCAGCCCTGCTGCAGGGCTGCAAGGGGAATCTGCAGAGCAGGCATAAGGTAGAGCCCTAAGAGCCTTCCAGTGGGCTTCGAGGGATGCAAATACCTTGTTATGGAGCAGAGAGCTCAGCGCTGTCCCAAGGGTTAATTAGCGGCATCCTTTGCCTTTGGAGGTGTTCATCTAAGTGTTTCCGTATTGAGGGACAGCCGTCTTTGTTGCCTAGATACAGCCTTGCCTGGGCTTTGCGGAAGGTACCTGGAGCTTCATTAGAAGAGGATGTTAGTGGGATTTTCAGATTTAGCTGCACTATGTAAATCATTACCCGGGGCAGCCCTGAGGCAAAGCGGCTGCCTGCTACTATCAGCTATACATCACATCCAAGTACTGACAAGACAAATAAGGGTAATTGTCTGTCTCCCCTTAATCAGGGGGATGTGATTAGCCAGAATAGGCTTTGACCAGGTGTGCACCTGCATTACTTGGCTCAGTAAAGGGAACATCCCTGTGGACACAGGCTGGGGAGCAAGGACCAAACAGGTCCAACACCCTTCAGTGAAGAAGTGTGCAGCAAGCAAGCAGCCATCTTTCATGGCTTGGAGGAAGGTTGCAGGGAGTATAATCATTATAAAACCAAGAAGGCCTGAGGAAATGGTGGTTTGTTGCTTGGTTTTTCCATGTTACATGGTCCATACCTACGCTTTGAGGCTGCATGGCCACCTCATGGAGCAGGGATGTTCAGTGCTGAACCACCAAAAGTGAAAGTTGAACTGTTGAATTGTTCATCCAAATGCTAATCAGATCCTTTGTAGGACCATCTTTCCCACTCTGATGCCTAACAAATATCCGACAGAATTAGTTCAGTAAAAAGTCAACCTTGGCCAGCGATGGTATAAGTAATGATCCTGGTTCACATTCCCTGTGACTACTATCAGGACCAGCACAGCGTCTCTGCATGAAAGCATGGAGAAAGGTAAGACAAACTTTGATGGCAGTGGACTCATGGCTTTTTAAAACCAGCTCCTTAAAGTGCTGAGTAAAAGGCTGGGCCTACACACAGAGCAGTAACCCCTGATCAGTTCATCTATAAGAGCCAGATATAAAGGACTCATTCCCATGTGGCCACCTGCCCTTGCTAGTACCTGAATTCATGTTTCACCCTGAAAACCTGCCTCGACTGCTGGACCCAGAGCTGCTGAAAGGCCTCACAGCAATATCATGCCTGGGTGGTGTTGATGTCCACACCTGCCCCTGGGGGTGGGGTGCACATCTGGGAACACCTCATCCCCACTGTGCGTGCACCAAGGGAGCAGCAGCTGCTTTACCTTGGCAATGCCCGTATGAGGGACTGGAGCATGGCCAGGGCATGGGACACCAAGGGAAAAGGGAGCATCTTATCCATTTCTTCTTAGGATATTTTTGAAGGGAGGATGCTTGGAGTTGCAAGGGTCCCCTTGCTCATTGAGTACCTTAGCCATGAGGTTGTGAAGGTGCCCTGCAGCTCACCTTTCCCAGCCTGAGGTATATCTGGTGTTGCTGATGCAAAGTGAAGGGTCCTAGAGGGGTCTCTACAAGTGACTGAGAGGGACATCCACCCAGCTGAGCTCAGAAACAGATCTGGGGAAACACAGATTTTCTGAAGTGGAAGATGTATGTCCTTGGTGGCTCAGTTCCACATCACCTCTCCATCACACTCTCCACACCCAGGCTGAGTGAGATGCTCTGGAAGATTTTCTCTAAGCTGTGAAGCAACAGGACATCACTCTCCTCCTCTTCCTCCTCCTCTTTAAAGATTAAATTCCAGTAAAACAGGGCCTGGATTCCCCCGCACTCTCCAATCACTGCTTCTGCTCACCGTATGGCCCAAAGTGAGGCAAAATGACATTCAGCAGAGACATCAGCAAAGTAAATAACCCTTGCTCTCTGCTTGCGCCTTGTCTCAGGAAGGAATTTGCCTGCTGAAGTCTGACTCCTGTTGTAGGTCTGAGATGGGGGATGAGCAGGAAACAAGGCAGAGAGAGCAACAGCCTTTTAATTAGAAGGCAGCGCAGATAATTGTGATGGTGATATATGTTTTCATTAGAAAAGAGGATGTTGTGCAGCAGCTGTGACAGAGTGTTTAGAAGCTCCTCCTGGTCTGGGAGTGAGAAATGGTCTGTCCTGATTTCACTGAACACAGGCATTTCCTCAGGCACACTGGACTGGGGAGAACCTGTCGGGTGGGGGATCACCTGAAATTGTGCTCCGATGACCTCAAATCACACTCCAGGACAGATGCTGGTGGAAGGGTTTGCTGAGCTCTGCAGAAGCTGCGCTTCCTGCTGTGACCCTGACTTCAGAGCTCTGTTCCCTGCCTGCTTGTGGGTGAGAGACCTGCAAATCAGCCTCTGTCAAGGTTCATACCTCTACATACTTGAACCTCACTCGAGTGCCATCCAAAGATGCAAAGTATTTCTGAGTGTAAAGATAAAAAGTGAAAATCCTGCTGGGTACTAGTGAGACACTGAGACATCTTTCCACGCTGGTGCCTTCCCTGCCATCCCGTGCACACACAGCCACCAGTGCCTGTGCTGTCTTGTGGTGATAGTGACAACTTGCATCAAGTTGGGATGGCTTTCAGTGTGAAAGTCTGGAATATTCACCCAGAGATTATGCGACTTCTGGGCACTGATTCAACAATAAATATGCCAATTATTTGAAAAGGATTTGATTTAGAAACAGAGTATCTTGGTGTCAGATTTAACATTTTGTAATTTCTTTCCTTTCTCTTATTGCTATGTATCACATTAATTAAGTAGCACAAGTTCTCCAAACTCCTGCACACTTATGCTTATTTACATCTCAGTCACTGCATTATTAGTATATTAGAATGTTTTGATGCAATTAAACGTCTTAATCAGATTTCTTCTCCTTTCCCTTAGAGAGAAAGAAAAATCCCCAGCAAAATGGCTAGGCAGCTCGTGGTGGCTTCAGCAGACACTGATGCTGCAACTTATCCTTCACAGATATGCTTTACAGTCCCATCCACAGCTTCCACCCACTGCTTTCCTCTACCTATTGCCCTGATGGTGTTTTGACCTCTGGCACTAAAGGTTGTGCAAGAGTTTTGCGATTTGTTCTTAGGAATCAATGTGGACAACCGCAGCTGTGTCTCTTCCATGCTGTGATTAGAGTTTTCGATTTTTTTTGGAGCAAGAATGTGTTTTGTAAGGTGACTTGTCCTTGCTGTTGTTTAGAGACACCATTTCATAGTACGGTCTTGAACTCCTGCATCAGAGGCATCAGACTCATGAGCTGGAGGGGCCAGGATCGATGGTAAAGCTACTGCTCCTTGAGCATCCTCTCACCTGCTGCACATAAATAAGTTTATTTCATTTTGCCTTAAAATGTAACTGTACAACACACATAATGCATGATGCAGTGACTCACCACCAGCCCAGCCACCCACGTGCTGGGAGCTCAGCTGGAGCAGTAACCTTGTCCCATGCGAGCCAGGCCACCTCTGATCTAGAGCCTGGAAAACAGTCTGCTTAATCAGTGGACCCGAGTGCAACACACTTAACTGAACTGTTATCAATTCTTCTCAAAATCCCACCATGCAGTCAGTGATGTCAGCCTGGGTGACATTTTAATTCTAGGAAAGATTTCAGAGTAAGTAGAGACAAAACACGAAAACAAGTTAAAAAGAAAGACTCCAGGAAAACAGTAAGTCCGAGGGCTGACCTTGTAGGCTATGTGAGAAAGAAAGATGACCTGGTATTATCCTGCCTCACTATCTAGAGGACCTAGGGCTCGTACCACTGACTGTCCCAGGTCCAACCTGTGCTGCCCCATTTCAAGGCTGTTTTGCAGCGGTTTCCTCAGCCCAGCACCTCAGGGCTGGGCTTGCAGAGGACAGGGGCACCTCTGGTTGCCCAGGAGGTGCCAGCAGAGCTGAGACCACGCTGAGCTGCCCAACTGTGTTCGTTGCAAACAGCATACGCTCCACCAGCAAAATCAGAGAGTGGTGGAGGAGAAGCTGGTTATTTTGACACATCTCCTGTCCTCAGGGCAGAAAAAAATACTATGGGTAAGTGTCCATTAATTTTTAGAGCCTGGCACAGCAACAGAAATGTCTTTCAGCATCTCCTGGAAATGGCTGTGATTTGACACCCTGTGGTGAGCGGGAGACTTCCAGTTCTGGTCTTTTACTGAATAAACCCAAATGCCTGGCAGCAGCTGAGCCAAGAGATACAAGATGCAGAGTGGACATTGTCCCACAGCCCTTTGCACAAACAATGCTGCCCATTTGGCCCCCAACACTTGTCCTCTTGCTTTTCCCCTCCGGCAGCACCAGGGCAGTGGTATCCTGGGGTTTCGATGAGTGTTAGAATCATAAAATCACTGAATGGTTTGGATTGGAAGTGACCTTAAAGACCATTCAGTTCCAACCCTCTGCCCTGGGCAAGGACACCTCCCACCAGACCAGGTTGCTCAAAGCCCCATCCAGCCTGTGATTGAACACTTCCAGGGATGGGGCATCCACAGCTTCTCTGGGCAACCCGGGCCAGGGTCTCACCACCCTCACAGCAAAGAAGTTCTTCCTGAGTTCTCACCTAACTCTGCCCTCTTTTAGTTTAAAACCATCCCCCATGTCCATTGCTCCCCTCCCTGATCAAGAGCTCCTCCCCAGCTTTCCTGGAGCCCCTTGAGGGACTGGAAGGTCTCCCCGGAGCCTTCTCTTCTCCAGGTTGACCCACCCAACTCGCTCAGCCTGTCCTCACAGCAGAGGGGCTCCAGCCCTCCCAACATCTCCTCTGGCCCCGCTCCACCGGCTCCATGTCCTTCTGATGTTGGGATGAGTCTCCTTTCCCTCCTCGCTGAGCCCATTGCACGGTCCCTGGTGATGATGTTCTGTGGTGCAGTCCCAGGTGTCCCATCAGGACACAGCTCTCTGGATGCTGAAGGTTGGACCACAGTTCCAGGCAGGTTTCTGCAGGGACCGGTGCGCAGCGGTTTAGCAAATTGCCTCCCTCTTGTGGTGGCTGTGTGGCTTCATAAGGTCACACATGCTTCAAACACGGACGGGTTTCACATGCTTGGCCTTCCAGGTAGCATCAGTGGAGGAGACCAGTGACCCTGGGCAGGTGGAAATCACAGGAGCTGTCGCTGATGAATAGCACAAAGCCTTCTGCGATCCCTGCTCTGCTGGTGGCACCCATGAGCGCCGGGAGGTGATGCACGGGAGGACTAAACTTCAGCTGGAACGGAGGAGGTGAGCATAAAAGCTGAGAGTAAAACAATATATCAGAGGGGAAAAAATAGATCAGAGATTAAATGTGCAGCTTTGGGGTAGGGATGTCCTCCAGATATCAAAGGAGACAGAGTCTGAATATCTCCCTCAGCTGCAGATCCTTATGGAAACACAGGAGCCCTTAAATAACCAGAAAAAAAAGTCAGTTATGCCAAGAAGGAAACACTGACCCATCCAGCAGGGACTGCACCAAGAGCTGCGATGGTTAAGGGTGCACTTCAAAGGAGATCACAGACCTGGGCAAGAAAAACTGGCAACAGTTTGGCAAAACGATCAAGCCAGAGCTGGACTATATTAAATATGGAGCTGAACCTTCCTGAAGTAAGTGTCCTGCAAACAGGGACTTCTGCAAAAAGGCCAAAAAAGGAGCATTATGCAAATATATGCAAAGTGATCAAGGTGTATGTAATCAGAGAAAGTGACAATGCAGACAGCAGATGAATTGTTCACCTGTGACAATGTCCTAAACAAAGGAAAGAAAAAAATGGAGGAATTAAATGGAGACCCACACACTGCTTAACTCAGTCAAGGTGCTTGGGTGATGTGCAGCCAGAGCCACGTAACCCGGGAAAGTGAGAATGCAAGTCAGAAAGTAAAACAAAATCCCAAAGTTAGAGGGAAAACAGAGAGAGAGGTTACCAGTGATAGGGACATAGTTTACAAAATGTGTGTTTACAAGAGTTGGGCCCACTTGGACTCAAGCTACCTTTCGGGATTGCAAAGATTTAAGGCCAAGCAACTCCAAGAGTTTTGTTTAATCAATGAGGCAGCTGGTTGTGCTCCACCCTTCTGCACTGAAGAGATCAGGTTTTGCAGGAACTAAAATGGAGAGAGGACTGAATTGTTCCAGAAAACAATTGCTTTCTGGTGGCTGGATACATGGAGTGATGGCATCAGGAAAGGGTTGTGTTCGTCAAGAGCAAGCTCATAGAGGTATGAAGAGGTGCCAACTCTGGAAGCGCTGAGTCTGGCAATAGCTGCAGAACAGCAGCTCAGTGCTTCAGGTATCCGGAAAATACCCTTTTCTTATCAAAGTACCAATTACCCAACATGTAACGGCTTTCACATCCTGAAACAGCCCTGAGTGCATCCCGTTCATTTGTGCTTCATAAACAAGCACCTGAAATGTTTTAAAGAAGTAAGAATACACTGTGGAAAAAAATGTAAAAGTAGTGAAGAGCAATACCACAACGTAACCAGTCAGCCAAGGCCCTTGGAGATTCCATTATACTGGGAGGATAATTATGAATTCATGAATTGCTATATAAAGATTAATTAATGAATGAACAGCCTGGGGACTGGTAGCCTTAATCTAAGGCAAGGAGGCAGGGTGCCATTGTATAAATCTCTCTGTAAACAACAAAATAGAGCAGAAGACACACACTGCCCAAAGGAACTCAGCCTATGCAGGAGACGGGAGATCTTTGCAGATCAGTGCAGGTTAAGGCAATGGGGTGGGAATGTCACCCCTGGAGCAGGGCACAGTGGTGCAAAGAGTCTGGTTTTGTGCTGCCTGCCCTGCTTTTGGGTCTAGAGCCCAGAGCGGGCTGTTGGGGTAAAGCACAATGCTATGGGAATTATTAACTGATGCTTCAGTGTCACATGAGCTGGAATTGCCTGGAATTGCCTTCTGTGATTCCATGGAAGCAACAAAAGGTGAAACCTGTGCCCTGGAAAAAACAGGAACAGAGTAGGAAGGGGAATGATACAGTATGGGTGCTGAATTCCTGTAGGCACTGGGAAAAGGTCCTGCCTTGAAGACTCAAAGAGATGTAGACCTCCTCAACCTTCTCCTCTGTGTCTCAGGGCCTGGCTTGTGCTACCTGGCTGTTTGTGGCTTGTCTGGTTCAGGAGTAAAGGCCCCCAAATGCCTCCGAGCATCCACTATGTCTTTTAAGATAGTCTCTAGACCAAGTTACCGGGAATGCTTCCTTGATTGAAGATATTAAAACTAAAATTTCCTTCTCTATATTCTGTCCTACTTCTTCTATTTGCAAGTTCAAACATGCGTATCCTGCAAACTGATTGCTCTCAGTTGTTTGTGTGGCAGAACGGACAGAACTGAAGCAGCAGAGGCAAATAAATTCCATTACTTCATTGACTGCAGCATGGACAATAACATCTCCCTCCCTGCTGCTGGGAGTGGGGAAGAGGGAAGAACTGAGTATGACAAGAAATCTTCCTGCGCAGGGAAGGGAATGAGCAACCCCACCACATGTCCTCTTCTGCATGTGGAACACCTGCTGTCCCCACCATAGTGTGGGCACCCTGGAGCTTCTTGAAGTCTCCCTGTTTCATGCAGAACAGGCATTACTAGAGACTTTCTGAGGAGACTTCCAGCAAGACAGAAGTGCTGTTCCCCTTGATGAGTTGAGAATATCTGGGATCAGAGACAGCATCGACAATAGTGTGTCAGTGGTGGGTTCTCAGATGTCATTCCAAGAGCAGTTCAGCTAAACTGACTCTAGAGTTCAGCAAGGAGCAGCTATGGCATGAAGGACCTGGCTATTGGTCCAGGGAGCATCTCACCATTACCCTTTTTAAGGCACATTGCTCTGTCTGTGCCATCCATTCAGCCTGACCTCTTCCTTGAGGATAATGCAGTGAACTGGAGCCAGATCAAACTGGACAGATTTTGCCCACATCTAGGTACTCCTTGCTCAGTTGTCAGCTCCCACAGTGGCCAGTAATCCAGGAGTCTCAAGCAGATGGTGAGGAGTAGGGATTTTTGCAATACTTCTTGGCAATGGATGATTTTGAGTAAATGTCTGCCACAACTGGAAAGGTCTTCACAGGGAGGACTCAGCAATAACAATGTGGATTGAGGATATGTCTTCTTGAACACTTGCCATGCAAATACTGGGCACTCTTCAGGCAGGTGACAAGCCTCTTCACAGCTCCCTGTGGTGAGGCTGGTTTGGGGCCATCAGGAATGACTTCACATGACTTCAGTTCCTAGATGTGTCATAAGTAAGGGTGGACCAAGAAATTCATCAGGAGTAATAATTGAGCTTCCTTTTAAAGCAGCTTTTATGGACAGAGCACTCAGATTTATGAGTCAAAATGATTTGAACCATACAGGCACTTTCTCCAGGGGTCAGCCCCACCACTTCAAGTTGAAGCACACACCAGAGTGGGACAAGGACAGTCGTTTTCACAACTTGGCCAATGAAGACAGGCAAATTAGGGAGAAGTTACTCTACAACTTCATCTGGAGGTGGAATGACATGATCTCTCCTTCTTAGCATCAGCCAGCTCAGTGTGGCAATTGCCAGTGTCAGCACTGGCAATCAGTTATCCTGGCTCGTAAACAAGTGTGTAATCACAGCCCTCCACTGCCGCATTCATGGGAGCACACCTGGAAAGGTAGGCTTGTTTTTAAAGAGAAATCCAAGAAATAGCTTTCAGCCTGGCAGATTTTGATTGCACCTCCACAGATGTAATTATTGAATGCCTTGATTTCATTAACCATAATGAGTGCTTCCTTACCCATTTGTCTGTAGCTTCATTCAATGGATGGCACGGTCAGTAGCAGGTCCCTTCATCCCACCTGGCAGTGCATGACTCAGAGTGGCTTCAGCAACACCAAGTGATGCAAACACTTAGCCCTCCATTATCTCTTCTCACCCAGATGAACGAAGCCTGAATCAGATGTCAATAACTGCTTGACATTCTTGGAGATCTCTGTGTGCTGGTGAGTTTATCTCCATACAATTTCCCTGTTGAGGAAGCAACACAGAGCCTCAGCGCCTGCTGCTCTGTGCAATAGGAAGCTGTGGTAGAGGTTGAGCAATCCAAGGAATGTTTGAAACGCCTACTTGAGTTTTGGCTCTGCAGCCTCCTGTTTTGCCTTTTCTCTGTGTTCTTTTGGGTGGGTGTCTCAGTTTCTCAATTCCTGCTACTTGGCCTCAGTTTTTGGCAGGATCCTCCCTTCCTTGCCAGAAGCCCAGTGCTGTGTTTGTGGAGCAGAGGGCACAGGATGGAAGCCGAGGAACAAGCACGGGAATGCACAAGAACACATCACCAGTTCGTGCTACAGCAGGATAAAGGCAGGGACGGGACTAGCCATGACATGAAGTTGTCAGGACAAAGAGAAAAACATCCTCTGCGTGACACAGCATCTGGGTCAGCATTCACATCATTCCAACCTTTAAGCTGCACAGCTCACTTTTCATTTCTGCTGAGCCCTAGTACCCGCACGACTGTGCACGACTGTCTCGTTACTGTATTTCACTCATGAGCAACTCATTCTGCTCACCCAGAGCTCTGGTGGCTGCATATCCTGACAGCAACCAGGTGGGAAGACATCTCATTGAAACCATGATCTTTGCAGAAATCATCATTTTAGCTGGTTAAGCAGCTCCCTCCTCTAGCCTGCCATGGGGAGCCAGCTCTCCAGCAAGGCTCTGTGTGGGGCTCTGGATGCTCCAGGTATCTCAGCCCCGAAACCCCCACATGCAGAGACTTCACCTGCAGGTGGAATTAAGGGGGGGGCAGTGGTTTGCAGTGATTCATGTCATTGCCACCCTGTCGGGCTGCTGTGCCAGCCCTGCAGTAGTCACACTGACGCACCTTTCAATGGGAAATGGACAAGAGATGAGATACAGCCTTGTGATGTCTCCCAGCCAGGTACATTTTGAAATCCATGTCAGAGCCTAACCTGAAACCTTAGGAGTCTTCAAGTGGATTTCTGCTTTTCTAAACCGTATCCTCAGCATCAGGCCATGGATGGGCAGAGGGTTGCACGATACTGGCTCAAACCATCTCTTGGCAGCACTGTGCATGGTCAGGATGGGACATACTCTGTGTTGTACCAGGTCTGTTACCACCCTGTCTTTCGTGCTGTGAAAAGGGGACTTGTTGCTGCTGGAGACACAGGAGGGGAAGCGTCTGGTGCTATAACCCCACCTGGGACATTTGTGAAGTTCTTTTTACCAGTGTCTGGTGGGAGCTGAGCTATTGCTGTAAGTCCTGTATATCCTTCCCCACCTGCTACTTTTCCAGATGAGCACATTTGACTGCCCCTGACCAGACCATGACAACAACTGGCACCAGCGGTGATTGAAACACCATCCAGAGAGGGAACAGGAGAGTCCAGCCTTGGAGGTGATGGATGTGTACCAGTGAGCTCCAGGGGCATTTTCCCACTTCTCAAACTGAGAATATCTCCTAGCTCCTGGTTTGGATGAGAAGGAAGAGCTTTCTGTCCCTTTCTCACCTGCTTGTGAACTAAAGGAGCCACAGCTGTAGCTGTATTCCTCATCTGACCAGTCCCCAGGAGACGCAGCCCTGCATCTGCCTTCACACCAAGGGGCTGTCCTTGGGAAAGAGCACCCCTGGGAGCTGGCAGAGATGGGGACTGTTGCACTGACACACACCGCAGGCAGAAAACCTTCAGAAGAGCACGTTTTGCAGCATAAATGTGTCTTTTCCTTCTCTCCCAGAGCTCTGCAGGGACTATCCCCAGTGTGCTGGGTGCCTGCAGCCTCTCCACATTTCCTGTTTTCATTCCAGTATCTGCAGTGCTAACATACCACATGCCTCAAATTCCAGCCCTGACGCACCAGGAAAAGGGGCCAAGGGCAGATTCATGGGAGTCTCGGAGCCTTTCGTGCCCTTTCCCCAGCCAGGCTGGAGACACTGATAACTCCCTGACTCCCCCTTCATCCTTTTTCTTCCTTTCTGTCTTCTAATTCCCAGAGTTGCTGTGTTATCCCTCAGCCCTTCAATGCTGCAGTATCCTTTTGACAGAGAAGGGCACTGGTTTGCCCAGCTTTAGGAAGGGCAGCAGCTGGAAAGAGATCCCTTGCCGAATCAGTGCTGTTAGTCTAGTGAGAAAGTGTGTATAAAAGATTGCTCTGAGGTCCAAGAGCTTTTGCAAAAATGTGGCATAGCCAGCATAATGCCATTCCCCCACTGCAGTGATAACTTTCTAATTCCTCCCTCCTAATGGTATAAACCAGGAGTAAAACCCTTAAGCCAGTGGAAGGATTGTCTTGGCAAATATTTAATAACACTGCTTTGAGTGCAGCATCAGCCAGATCTGTCCCTTGTGTGCCTTCCCTCGATTCCCAGCCAGCACTGATGCACAGTACCCAAGACACACAAAACATGCAGACTTGGCAATTCATGACTTAAGGGACAAATTCTGCTCCTTTTAATCCTGGTGGTTAGTTGTGGCCAGATGCTGACAGCAGAAATAGTAAGCTGTGGCCTGACCGAAACCCAACCACATCACGCAATGGCACGGGAAGGTGTTTCCAGCCCCATGCAGGGCACCTGCCGTCAGCAGGACCTGCTCGCATCCCACCCGCTGCTGGCACCTCTGCGGGACTGCAGCCAAGCCATCGCCAGCTGGTGGCTGTGCCCGTGGATGAGCATGATACGGACTTGCAACTGTAAGTACTGATGGCATCACCCAAGGGTTTTTTCCCAAAAGCCAAACTGTCCTGCAGGCAGCTGCCTTTCCACCAAGGAAGGTGACAGGGGTGCAGAGCAAGTAATGGAGAAGCATCAGATTTCTACCCCAGGGTGGAGCTTTCTCCATACACCCCTTAAGTCCTCGTCCCTGGGTTAGAGCTTGCATCTCTTCCGACCCAAAAGAAAGCACCTCCACAATGTTACGTCTTTACTGCCTGATCCTCTGTGACTCCCTGCCTGTCCCCTCTCCCAGCATGGAGAGAAGTGGGGTGGGCAAAGGAGGGGGACCCTGGCTCCAGCCTGGTGAGCACAACTGGGAGGGAGGACTATCTCTGTGTGACATGGGTGGGAAGCCAGAGGAGCAGCAGTGAAATCCCACCGGTTGGTACAGCAGCAGCCAGATGGGTCTCCAGCATGCCAGCAGACCTCAGCCCAGCCCACAGTGTTTAGATTTCCAGCTTGGGATCAGCTTCTGAGGTGTCTCTGCAGTATAAGACAAGTCATGACAGCAGGCTTTGTGGGCTCACCCCAGTTTCTCCAAGCATTTCAGGGCCCACTTTAGCTGCACTTCTGTGGTGGGTTCCTTTGCTTTGGGCTTTTGATGAAAAATCCTGGTATTTCTTTTTCTTAAAATCATATTCTCTTCCCCCTGAAACAGCAGCTTGAACCGAGAGGTTTAAAAGATAAGCACTGTCTCTCACCATGGTTTAATTATTCAGTCAGAGAAAGGGCTGTACTTTGTAAAAGAGCCAGACTCTTTTCAGTGGATCCCAGTGACAGGACGAGGGGCAACGGGCACAAGCTGGAACATGGGAAGTTCCATTCAAATATGGGGAAAAACTTTGTTAGTGTGAGGGTGGCAGAGCCCTGGAAGAGGCTGCCCAGGGAGGGTGTGGAGTCCCCTTCTCTGGAGATTTTCAAGCCCCACCTGGATGCTCCTGAGTGATGTGCTCTGGGCAACCCTGCTTTGGCAGGGGAGTTGGACGGGATGATCTTTAGAGGTCCCTTCCAACTCCGACAATTCCATGATTCCGCGATTTTTCTTACTTTTACTCAGAGACACAGGTAGTTTAAAGTGAATGCATGATTATTTAAAATTGAAAGTGCTACTTTTTTCAGGAAGCATTACTTTTTTAAAACATTGCTTTTGCTAATCCTTTTTTATACTCCCTTCACCTGCCTCCCCCCCACCCCACTCCACCCCCTTATTTTTTACCTTCAATTCAACCTAGACACACATTTTTCTTGTGAGAAAAACAGGACATTTTTGAAAGATACAAAACTATGTGAGAGACAAGCAAAGGTGATCAAATTGCCTGGTTTTTTTCTAGGTTGAAAACACAGAATCACTGTGCAAAGTTCTTCGGCATTCTTGCACAGCTCTAGGAAAGAGGCTTGTTCTGAAAAGGCTGTTCTGATGAAATCACATTTTCCATGACAAAAAAAAAAGTCTTTATCAAAGACATATTGACAGCTTGCTCTTGGCTTTGCCTGCTGGTTGGAGATGGGGCTCTTTCAGTTATTTATGTAAATGCTGTCGGGGCTGAAGTGCAGAAAGACGGGCTGCTCTGGTGCCTCTCTGAGTGGTTCACCCAGCTGCCAGCCAGGTTCTCCCAGGTTATAACATCAGACAGGACAAAGCAGCCCATAGGCATCCCAGCCAGTGACGCCCCAGCATCCATAAAGAACAACCTCTCCTTTCTCCAGATGGAGCTTCTCTGGTGCAAGAGACACAAGGGCAAGCCATAAGGTTGGATTCTGCTGAGTAGGACAAACTATGGATCCATGAGGTCCCTCCATCCTTCTCGTAGCCTGGAAATATGGCCACAGCTGGAGGATCAAAGGCCAGTTGGAGGTCACCAGCTCTTCTTGCTACATGTCCATCAGCCTTGTCTGAGGCTGATCCACCTGCCTGCCAGAGGCAATTTGTACACCATGTACTCATGGCTGAGCCCAGCTTGGCAATGCATTCATGCAGAAATTAGGAACAAGTGGTAAGGGGTTTAAAATAGATCCTCTGACACCTTCTTTGTGTGCATCTTTCCAAGTGACCTTTCCCACCATATTTTTTAACATCACTCACAAAGAGGAATGTCTTGCATTTTCTGTGCCTGATCGTAAGAGAAGTCCCATCCTGAGGAGGAGTTTTGTTCTTAGTTCTGATTTTCTGAAGTTTTCTGGAAGCCATTAAAGATCCCACCTCCTTCGTAATGTTACTTAATCTTTGAGGACAAGAATTTAGGAAGATTCAGAAAAGGAACAGGAAATTTGTGCACACGTGATGAATACCCCATTACCATAACAGACAGCAATGAGAAATACAGATGGGGTGTTCAGGGTTGAAATCAATCTCATTTAAGCTGATCTTCAGAGATTGGATCGAGGCTTAACGTACGAGGAGATGTCCTGCACCCTTTACCACAGAGCTCTTGCACCTTTTGACCCTTGTCACCCGGAGCAGCCAGGGCCATGTGCCCGGCATTGCTCTTTGTGGGCAGATCCAGCATCCTTAGAGCCCCAAGGGAAAGGCTTGGGGACTGCAAGGCCTGGACACACTGGGGCTTGCTGACATTGTGCAGCATGGCCAGAGGACCAAAGTGATTCAGGTGGGTGGCTAATCCAGCCCTGCTGGAGCCCCCAGGGTTGTTCCCTGCAGGATCTAACCCCCATGGGCTGCTCCTCCTGGCCCTGTGGCATGCTCACCCTGCTGCCATCTCTCCTCAGCTCAGGGAGCGCATGAGCATAACCAAACCTGAGTCCCTGGGTGGGTATGGGACACACTCAGCTGCTGAGCACACACTCCCTCTTCACTCCCCCGTGTGCCAAGTGGAAGGACTGTGGTGTGCAGCACCTTCAGAAAGTTTTTTTCCGCAATGGTTCATCATGCAGCGTGGCTTGCCTTCTCTTTTAAACAGGGCAGACACTGTGTAGTGTGAGCCACTGCTCCCCTTGGTCCCATAAAGCTTCCTCCATCACCTCCTTGGTCCCACACGGTCCTGCCCTCCCATTGCTGTCTCTCCTGCAGGCTAAAATCAATGTCCTGGGGAGAAAGGTGGGTAGCACTGAGGTTTGTAAGCAAAATAAATCAGGAGCCTGGAGCTCCTGAACCATCTGTCTCTCCCTGAACACTACGCAAGGCAGAAGCCCAGCCATCCCATTAGCCCCTCTGCTGCTGGCAGGACTCCCAGATCCCTCCATTTGTGACCAGCCAACACGCCCTTGATCTTTTTCCTCTCGACCTTCATTTAATGTGTTTGGGAGTCCAACATGAATGCTGCTTCCAGATAAAAGCATCTGCTCCAGATAAAAGCATCAGCTGGAGGCATCAATGTGATTTCTAAGTACATGAAGAACAGAAGGCGCCCTCAGAGTGGACCCGACCTTCACACGTGGGAGGCAACAGAACCATCAGTAGGTACAGCTAGAGGAGGGGGCTGGCGGACCCTGGTGGAGCAAGGGGAAGCAAAGGGACCTTCCCTTCCGTCCAACTGGATCTACCAGGCTTTGAGAGGGCTTGCTGCAGAGCAGGTCACCAGAGCAGCCCAGGGCAGAGAGGAGGCACCTAGAAGGAGGAGGGAGGAGGTAAGGAGAATGAGGNGGGGTGGGAGGGGAAGAAGGCTTCTGCTGACTTCCCAGAGATGTGACTTCTCATTGGCACTGTGGACGTGTCCCACTCTGGTGGCTCCAATTGGAAGGAAGAGTTCCCAGCCCTGGGGCACCTTTTTTGTGTGGCCTCCAGAAAGAAGCACTGTTTGTCTGTGCCTCGGTTTCCCAATCTCTAAAACAGGACCTCCACTGAGATCTTGTCAGCACTGCGAGCTCCAGGGATGACAGCAGGATCAGGCATGATCTCCCCACCCCATGGCTGATTGGTGCTATGCCATGGGTTTCTCCTCAACAGCCCATGTGTGGGGCTAGCGGCTGGCCTGGCCCATCACAGAGAGCTGTTTTGGGGCAGTACAGGAGACACCAACCTTGCACGATGGAAGACCATCTAGCAAAGAAGGTGAGGGCTGGGTTTGTCACTTAGATGTGGGAAGGTGTCAATTACCTGGTCCCGGCTCGTTCACCAGAGTGGTGAGACTCAGCCCTGCCTCTTGCCGTCAGCAGCACCAGGGTCCTGTAGCAGAGGACTGGGGCAGGGGGAGCTTCTGCTTCTCTTCCAGCACTACCAACCTCAGATCAGAGAGTGAAAAGCAAAACCCAGCTTCCCTCTCCCACGACGCAGTCTCCTTAAAAGTCCAGAGCCTTTTCTGGGATTCAGGCAGTGACAATTGTCCCTGAGAAGTGACAGGTCTCCCAAAGTGACAGTGCCACTGTCACAGCAGGAACTGCTGGTCTGCAGAGGAGGCTGGACACTGGCACAGGCTGGTGGTGCAGACTGGCTGAAGTCAGATCTCTCACTCCCCCCGGTCACTGGCTGACCCTAAAAAGTGGAGGAAAACAGCGGGTAATAGAGCAAGGAAATAAACTGCAGGTGACTGACCATGAATCATCCCCACACTCACATTCTCTCCTGCATTATTATCCTTTTTAAAAATTAAAGATGGTAATAGGTTACTGTAGCTGAAAGTGAGATAATGGGAGATCTTAGGGAGATAAAATTATAATGGTATCCAGGGAGAGAAGGGCATAGGGAGAGAAAATTGAAGGGGATTCATTATGAACTTATCCTCACTTATAAATATTCCCCCAGGTTAGGACCTTATGGTGTTAATAATTAACCAGAATCTTATGAAGGCTAAAATAACTACAACACACAAAGATTGTCACTTCAGTATTCAGCATGTGCACAAACCTTGCCCGCCACTCATCCCAGTTACTGTGGCAACCGTACATCTGCTTTCCACAATATCCTTCATTAATCATTTACACCCAGGGAAAAAAAAAAAGTTTTGGAAGAATGATAGCAGAGGAGCTATTTCTGCTCACCTCCCGCCAGAGTGGGACCAGGTCTAAATGCAGCCTTTCAGCTGCTGTTTGCAGCCAAACCCCCATGTGATGCAAGGCAGGGGCTTGGTTCATCTACAGCCTCGGTGGGTTTGGGTTGTTCTCTTATTTGGGTGACAAGAACAGTGTGACCCCTTCCAGGGGGACGCAGTCTGACCCCTGCCAGGGGGATGCAGCATTCTTGGAGGATACCTGGAGGAACGATGCACTTCCAAAAAATTTACTTTTCTGGAGCTCTTTCTTTCTCTTGCCCACAGCAGGAAAGGAGCTTTAGGGAGGTGAACCAGGAGGTAGGTACCTCACACTCAGTACCCTTGGGGAGGCTGGGTGGGAAGAAGGAGGGCTTGCTCTCTCCCCCCATCTCATCCTTTGGCATCCAGGGTGAGGTGCAGCCATCCCCCCGAGCTGCAGCTTGCCCACTGGTGTGGCCATGCCTGGCAGGAGGAAGGAAGCACCGCTCTTTGCCCCAGGAGACCATCCTGCAGCAGCAGCAGCAAGATGAGCATCTCCCAGCACAGGGGGGACAAGTTTCTTCCAGCTGCAGCTCAGCCCAGGGACAGTCCTGGCCCTGCCACAGGGACAGCAATTGCCTTTCATAGAATCATAGAATCATAGAGTCGTCTAGGTTGGAAGGGATCTTAAAGATCATCTAGTCCAACCATCAACCTAACTCTGACAAAAAATAAATAATAAATAAATAAATAAATAAATTAAAAAAAAATCACTAAGCCATATTCTTGAGGACCATGTCAACCTGTCTTCTGAACACCTCCAGGGATGGTGCCTCAACCACTTCCCTGGGCAGCCCATTCCAATGCTGGATAACCCTTTCCGTGAAGAAATTTTTCCTAATATCCAATCTAAACTTCCCCTGGCGCAACTTGAGGCCATTTTCCCTTGTCCTGTCGCCTGTGACTTGGGAGACGAGACCAACCCCC
>VXAK01003107.1:262119-280996 GCA_013399435.1 Arenaria interpres | reverse complement strand
TTTTTGTTTTTCTTTTTTTTTTTTTTCTCTTTTTTAAGGTTGGACTCGATGATCTCAGAGGTCCCTTCCAACTATGGTGATTCTGTGATTCTCTGAGAAATACACTGCACCTTTTCTCTCTGAATTTTCATGTCATCCAATGCATTTACCCACCCCCCCACCTCCTTCCTTCTTCACAAGTAGACAAGAGCCCCATGAGCTGCTCAGAACTCTGCCCTTCATCCCCAAAACGTGCTGAGGTCATAAAGAAAAACCTTGAAGTCTTTAATAATCTCAGTTTTTATGGTTCTACACTCCCTTAACCTTGTAGGAGTTTAATTTGTGTTTATATTACGGCTTCAAGAATGTAAATATCTCTTAAAACTCAGAATGTAAACAGCTCTTAACTTTGAGCTGAACAAAAATGTTAGGGCATGTTTGGAACACTTGTTAATGTAGAAATAACAGTCGATTAACAGCCATCTATTTGTTATTATTAATTGTTATAAAAGAAAAAATCTATCAAGTGGATGAGAGGTTTGTGTGTACCAGAGTCTAAGCAGGATTTGTAAGATGAGCATTATACTACTACAGGGAGATGTGCACAAAGAGCCTTTTTTTTTTTGCAAGAGAAAGTTGCTGTAACGTTAAATATGTGCAAACAATTAAAATGCGTACGAGGTTGTGTGATCTTTGAATTTTCAGAAATACCAAGCTTGGAGCTCAGTTTATTTGGGTTAGTTTCAAGTACAGTTTCAAAGTCTTGCAGAAATGTTTAATCTATAATTAACAACTGGTGCTTGCAACCATCTTAGATGAAGGCTGCAGCTTTAATGAAAGCCTATTTTATTTTTAATAGGATTCAAAGATACTGCGTACAAAAATGACATAGCACTATCTATTGCAGCTGCTCTACCTGAGATTGTTAAGTATTGATTAAGTATTGATACTACCTGTGTATCTGAAACTGTAGCTGTAAATAAAGCCTTTGCATGTATAGACATGAGATGTCTTGGCTTCAAACACAATTAATTAATCCAGACAGTGTGAGGCTCCAGGTATTTTTGAACCAGTCCTAAATTAGAGCCCTTTTGCTTTGCCTTTCATATATTATTTATTATCCTGTCAAAGGGTTTGGGGTTTTTTTTATATATATATATACTGCATTGTGATATGTTAATTAACTTGTGCTTTTTCTCCCCCAGTCATTTGGCTTAAGACTTAATTAAATAGTTGGTGTTAAGTATAGTTTAGTGAAGGGATTCAGCTGAGCGTGCTGCTCACTGGCTCAGGTGGACTCTTCCCTCCAAGCAGGAGGAAATTCCTCTGGGTATTTATCTTCTCTCTGAAAAGCATTTCTCAAATTATTTTGGTTACGGCAATAATAATGAAAAAAAGCCCTTGTTATTTGGATGCTTTATGGAAATGCCAGTGCGTTTTTCTGTTCTTGCTTATGCTGCTCTATTAGCTCTTTGGAAATACGTGATGTAGTGAAAAACCAGTAGTGCTTCAAATTACCCAACAACTTTATCCAGGAGGGCTGGTCGTCCTTTTGCTTTCTGAGCAAAAGAAAATAGATGAAAATAGAGGGAAAACAGCTAACTGTGCAGGTTTTTAATGAGATTTTTTCTGAGAGGGAGTAAGGCTGAGTAGAGAATTGTAGCTCACTATAAAGCGAGGAAAGGAAGGAAATAATGCAGAGTTCTGCACCTGGAAAGCGTTGACCCCGTCCATCAGTACAGCGTGGGGGCTGCTGGCTGATGGAACAGTATTATTTCAACCTCGATATTTTTAAGAGATAGTTTTAATTCTATGCTTTCACCGATAACTCATGTTTATATGGCACAGAACCCATTGTAAAAATCCCTTGGCATGTGCTTCTCTAACAGCTTTGTGCAAATCCTGTTACTCCTCTATCATGTGGCATCCCCTCTGGAGATGATTTTTAGAAGGGAAGGTGCAAACTGTGCCTTCCTTTTGGGTGTAACAACAAATGAGAGTTTGCTCTGATAATTCAATATCTGTACTTAGCATGCTAAGAATTTTGATCTGTGGTGTTTCTCTGGAAAAATGCGGAATTTGCCTTCAATGTATCTATTTGTTCACGCAGCTTTTATTGAACTCAATTGAATTACTCCTGTAGTTTAAAAGAAAACTGATTTTCTGACTCTGCCACAGACCTTTAAGTAGCAGTTACTTCAGATATAGGCGTTTTCTCCCTGGTTCCCTTGTCCACCAAACTATTTATTAAAAAAACCACCCAACAGCAAATTCCAAACCAACTACACAGAGTTTTAGTGAAGTTGGTCTGAAAAAACAATCCCTTTATGCAGTTGCTTACAATTTGTTGCTTTTCATTTGTGAGCTGCACTGCAGCTGGGCCCGGTTTTGCTCACAAATGGGTTCATCAGGTCTATTATTCTACAAACGCGCAGCAGCTGTTGCTCGAATCAGAACCCAATTCCACATGCCCTCTGCAGTTTTTACTCAATTGGTTTACTCCAAACACTTTGTTACTAAATCTTTCATTTGGTCGTAACCCTAGAAAGTAGTGACAAGAACGTTATGGGGTTGGAAGGGACCTCTGGAAATCGTCTCCTCCAACCTCCTGCCAGAGCAGGTCCACCCAGAGTAGGTTCCACGGGAATGTGTCCAGGTGGGTCTGAATGTTCCCCATTTCCCTCAAGGTCCAGGCATACTTTTGTGTAATAGCCATAGTCTTGTGTCTGTTAATACCTGAAAAACGTAGTGAGGATCGGGGATGACTGCAACATAATCTAGAAAGTCCAAGCAGACCAGGCTGGACGGGGCTTTGAGCAACCTGGTCTGGTGGGGGGTGTCTCCTGCCCAGGGCAGGGGCTTGGAAGTCGATGATCTTTAAGGTCCTTCCCAACTCTAACCCTTCTATGATTCTATGAGTAATCCACGGCACTGAGTTTAAAGTGTGATGTCCTGTGCTGCACAGGAAGAAAATAGCAGAAGTTCAGACATACCCGTATGAAAACTTGCGTTCTTCAAGCCAATTCAGGAACTTGCTGTAGTGTGTCTGAATGACTACAAATAAAATGGAGCAAGCCCTTGCTTTTCAGGATTCCTCCCGTCTTTCTGGCCGTTTTCTTGTGGTGCGATGGATTTCTGCCACACGGTGGTGGTGTTGCTTTTTATCCTAATCCTGAAAAGTTGTTCCTAAGACCAGCTGCTTTTTTTTGATAAATGCAACTCAATGATAACACGTTGATTTTAATAAACGTTCCTGCAATTTTCATGTTACTTTTGCAGCCAGGGCGTAATGGTACTGTATCACCAATATGCAGCAGATCTGTTGTACAGCAGCAGGGCTGTTATTGCCTGCTTCTCAGTCCTTTGCATCTAATATTTTCACTGCATTTGGTGGTTTTATTGCTACTTTTTCCCCACAGGGAAAAAAAGATGAGCCCCTTCTTTTTTCAAAGACAACTTAGGAACACTTGGAGTCATTAGGCGTCATTTTATAAAATTCAAGTTTTTGGTTGTAAAAAGGTGGTTTAGGCATCACATTATGGGGAATTTAGGAGTTGAAATTCATGTGCTGAAATCTGCCAAGATCTCTTGCTCTGCAGCCTGGTACCTGTCTTGCTCGGGGAGAATGATTCACATGGTGATGCTCAGCAGCAGACAGAGGTAGTAGTAGCTGCAGTGTGTGGTCCCCAAGCTCCTGAAGTAGCTTGATATGGTCCAGATTTCCTTGGCCAAATACCGTCCAGGTAAGGACATGATAGCCTTCCTGAAAGTCTGGGAAGAAGCCAGAGAAGACTATGAGAAAAAGAGGTGATTGAAAAGTCCTTGAAATCCAGCAGTCCTTAGCTGTCTGTATTTACAGGCTGGGCTTTAAAGCAGGAGCTCAGGTAGGGATTCTAATTAAAAAAACAAAACAAAACAAAAAACCAACTACTTGATTTTAGTCAATGGAAAAAACTATAAAAGTACCATGGCATATGCTCCTCCATCCCTTGCTGGTCTTGCTCTTGAAGCTTCGTGTGTGCTGTAGATTAGTAGTAAGGGCAGGTGCCGCTTCTGTTTGGGTTTCTTGTGAACACTAACACTGTTGACCTTGAAAAAGTTCTCTGGTTTTGTCCTACTTGGAAACTGAGTACCTCCTTGGGCAAAAGGAGGAAGCTGGGAAAGCCCTTGCCTTGATCTTGGTTCCCCTCCCTGATTATGTAGCCTCCAGGCAAGGAGAGGGAGCAGCCAGGCAGGTCAGGACCATGTGGAGGGCATCCAGAGCATCTGTGCAAGTAGCTGCCTGGTAGAAGATAAGGGACAATGCAAAGAGTTTCTATTCTGTACTTCTGTCCGTCTCCTTCCTCTGATTTTGGTGTCTGTATTACTATATTTCTTCTCTATCCATAGGTGGTATGTACACAGAAAGTTTCTAGAAGGTAGACCTTATTTAGGCAAGTGCTGCTCTTGGAGGGCTAATGCAGAAAAAAAAGAAATCTTCTAAATAGAAAGGAAAGCACTTGAAAATCACCGTGATTTCATTAGAAACAACAGACTAAGAAAATCCTGGAGGGAAGACGGAAGAACATATTGGCCATGTGAAACAAGGGCAGGATTAACACACTGAAGGAGTGAGAGCCTTGATAAACATTCAGACAATTAAGACAGCAGTACCCCTAGTTCTGAGGAGAGAGCGGGCTGCTGTTGAGGTTTTGGCCACCTCCTCTCCCTTGCCCCATCGCCCAAGGAAGCCATTCACTTGTGCTTTAATTACATTGCCCAACGATTCTGATCTTCATAGCATGTGTGCTAGTTCTTGTAGGGCTGAAATAACGTGTTGTGCAGTTGGTGATACTGCCTGTTGTGTCTACTCTCGCATTAATATGAAAGTTCTTTTCAATATACATTGAAAAAAGAAGGCATTTTTGTAGCTGTTTGCTCTTTGGGGTCAGGGACAGCATTGTCCCCACTGTGCAAGCTCTAGAACTGGCAGTACTTTTCCACGGGCTTTCCGTCAATGCAACACTTGCACGTTTGCCACGGACCCATAGCAACGCCACGGTCTAATTTTCTATGAGTAGGGTTTGAATTAGTTGCATGGAGTTAAACTTTTTTTTCAAATTTTTGTACTTAATTTGCTTATAAGCTATGGACAAAAATATCAGTTTTTTTAATTTTTTTTCTAGGTCATCGTACACTATTATCGGCTGGTATCCTCTCTGTCAGATTATGACTGTTTGGTTTCCAGCCAACAGTTTTTTAAAATAAATATTCACTGACTCAAAAAGAGGAGATGATATTCTAAAAACTGTTAGACCTTGTTGTTAAAAATGACCTTCATGCAATAGTAGGTTATTTTTTTTAAATAGGAGGCTAAATATAAGTTACCCATTTCAGCAGGGAGGGTTTTGATAGACCGAAAGAATTGCTCCACTGTTAAGTGAGCTGATGAGCTTGAGAACGGGAAGAAATTCTAGGGCTGCTCCAGGTTTGGTGCCAGTTCTTGGGGCAGGGAATAATTGGGTTAGGAAGGACCTTGTGAGTAACCATAGAGCTCAGGAAGGATAAGGGTAAATCAGCAGAGAGATCAACATGATGGGGCTGGGAACAGCAGGGGAGATGTAATCTCATGATTTACGCTGGACCCCATTTGATGGTGTTTCCTGATAAATCCCAGCCTTTGTGTCCATCTCTGAAGTCTGGCTCCTCTCACCTTAGTCATATGCTTCAAGTGCATCTTTCCTTCAAAATTCTGTTGTTCCAGTCTCTTTGTCCAGCCTGTCTGAGATATTCATGCCCTGGCTTCTCTTCAGCTTCTGTTTCTGGCCTGGTGAATATTTATGAGCAGTAAAAGAGTCCAACAGGAAAGAGTTAGAGACGTCCTGTCCAGAATAGTTAGTAGCATGGAGAAGCTGGTAGATGGAGGTCATGTCCTTGGTCCACCTAGGAGCTCTCATCTGTCTCATCCGCCTGCCTGAACTCCAGGTTAAACGCTGCTTTAGGAAAGTGAGATTTTTCCCCTCTGGGATTGTATTTAAAAATTACAGGCAATCTCTTCTCTACCTGAAGTGGAATGGGCACAGGAATAGAATACCAAACGTTTTCAGATGAGAGGCCTCTTCCTTAAAAAGACCCAGTCTTTGGCGATGAGCGATCTCAATAACAGGAAATACAACAAGGCCCAGCCACAATTAGCTGGGAATCCATTTCTTTTGCAACCAAATAATTCCTCAACCCCGCTTCCCCCCCCCAGTAACGCGCTTCCAACAACTCTAATTTTAGACCCCATACATGCGCTCGGATTCGGCGGTGCCAGAAGGGGTGTAGTAATACGCTGAATATTTATTTGATTTAAATGCGAGGAATGCTGGTGGAAACGTGCCAAACTACCCACATTTGTGTAGCCAAAGAGCAATCTGAAGGAGTCATATGTATATTTTCAGCTTCCTGTGTGCAGAACAAATGCCTGCTTTCCCCGCTGTTTGTCGTAGATGTCCATAGGCTGAGCTCTGCTCGTCGCCCAAAGGGGTCTATGTCTCCGTGTGTCCACCATTTCTTTCCTTCATGTTAACATTATTTCCAGGGCATTAAGGCTGCTGTTAATGGGGGTCGCGCCGAGGAGCTGGCAGAAATGCTCCTTCAATCTATAACCTCAATTCCGGCCGGGTAGAAGCTGCACAGGGTTTTAAACACTTTTCTACTAGAGCTCAGACAAAGCCGGGAGGTTTTCACGTTAATCCGGCACTTTCAAAATGCGTGCGAGGTTTTAGCTTCAGAGTGACTCTAGATTTCAGTGTGAGTTAAACACTGTGCAAGGCTTTGGACTTTTCTTCTTAGAATTGCCAGATTTGGGCAGTTCGGCTTCTGAAGCCTTTCGATCATGACTCTTCTGCCCTCATGTAGATGAAATGTTAAGAAAATAGGAAACTATTACTCTGGGGAAGTTTCCGCCCCAGAACAATCACAAATCTTAAATATGTGTTTACCTCCAATCCTGTAAAGGCAGGAGAAATTACTGCAGTTTCATTAACTATAGAAATTGTTCGTTTGGATGATAAAAAGCTTTTCTTCTGTTTGGGCCATAACTCTCACACAAAATTCCCACAGCAGATGAGCATTTTAAAGGTAGTTTACTGTGTTTTAAAATATAGATAATGGGGTCATTTTCTTAACAACGTAGAGGATAAGCAGATGCGTTATGAAATGATCAAGGCCACAAATGATCGTGGGGACGGGGGAGGAATGGGTATACAACAGTCTGTTTTTCCTAAAGGTTTTGTTTGTAGATACTGACCCTCACTGGCAGCAGGGATGTGTTCAGAGTGTAGAGCTCTGGGTTTTGAACACTAGGAATTGGGGATCCTGAGTAGAGCCGGGCTTTGCTGCTGCCTGTTTAGAAAAGGGCACAGAGACAAAATTGGCTTTAAACCCAGATCCAGAACTGGAACTGTGCAGGTCTGCAGAAATACCTCATTTCCAACCTGGCATTTGGCTCAAATCCATCTCATCTAAAAAAAACAATTAAAAAACCACCAAAGAGCAACCCCCAAAAAGCTCTAGTGGAAGTTTCTAATGGCAGAGTAAATTAATTATAATAATGATAAATGGCATTAACATAACTTGATTTCTTATGTAAGGGCTCCTTGAGAGTTCTGGCCCAGACCCCGAAGCAAGTGGGCAGAGCGGGCAGACGATCTCCCAGCTCTCCAACCTGCCCCTTCATCCTGTGTGCTCCGTTTCCCAGCTGGGGGAATAAAAACTTTTTCAGTCCCTTCCAGCCTATCTGTCTGCCACCTATAGACAGAGTTCAGCTTCTCCATATGTCATCTGATTAAAATCAGGAGCGTATTTTGAAAATACTTTAGAGCTTGCTATTTTTAAAGTGCCAAGGAAGCTTTTGAGGAGCAGCGGATCCTGGAAACAGTTCAGAGTGTGGATTTAGGCTGGTGTTTAAGTTGGGGCTAAGACTTGGCCACAGCTTCGGTGATAAGACACTTCATGCTCTGCTCATAAAATGGCAAAACCTTTATGCATTTTAGGAAAAATTTATTCATGGAAACTGTTGTGAAGCCTTGGCAGAGGCTGTACAGGGCAGTGGTGGAGTCGCCATCCCTGGAGGGATTTCAAAGCCGGGCAGACGTGGTGCTGAGGGACATGGGTCAGTGGGGGTCTGGGCGGTGCTGGCTTGATGGTTGGACTCCATGATCTGAAAGGTCCATTCCAAAACTCTCTCAGCCTGTCCTCCCAGCAGAGGGGCTCCAGCCCTCCCAGCATCTCCGGGGCCTCCTCTGCTCTTGGTCCATTCTTCACCCAGCCGGGATTTGTGCCTGGGATTTCCCCGTCCCAGGTACAGGACCTTGCCCTTAGTTTTGGTACTCTGTGTCTTGTCTCATTTGCAGAATGTGGTTGCCTTTTCTTTGTATTGTAAAAAATTACAATTTTTTATCCCTCAGCCATCCACAGGGCATTGAGGGAACGCACACGGGACACTTGGGCAGTACCCTGTAACGCAGAGCGAGCGAGGCAGAGCTGGGTGCCACACGCTCCCATGGGCAAGTGAAATATTTTTCCAAAGATATAATAGGCATTTGCAGTGTAATAATATGCAGCTACAGGAGGGTGAATCATGCAGCACAAACTTGCTTGAAAGAAAAAAAAAAGGCCCTCTGCAAAACTGCTCTATTATATAATAATGCTGAGTGATTTCTGGGGCTCTGGCCTACAAGATATTGAACAGTTCTAACCTGAGAAATACAA
This sequence comes from Arenaria interpres, assembly GCA_013399435.1. NCBI lineage: Eukaryota > Metazoa > Chordata > Aves > Charadriiformes > Scolopacidae > Arenaria > Arenaria interpres. The sequence continues at coordinate 272,281 of VXAK01003107.1, read as the reverse complement.
AAAGTTAATTTATAATGAGCTACCTGTATTTGCTGACAATAGTTTTGTATATCAGTGCTTAAACACTATTTTCTTGGCAGTTCTAAAACCAAGGGGTTACTATTTAGAGAATTACCCTAGCCATAAAAATAGGAGTTAAAAGGAAAAGAAACATTTCATTGGAGCTTTTGATCACTCGAGAGATATTTATTCTTTTCTTTACCAACTGAAAGTCTCCCTTAAGTTTAAAGGTGTGTTGTAGTTGGGGTAATTACATACTACCCGTCATACAGATACGTTACCTGCTGATACTAAAGCTCTCAGAGATTATAATGGACAAGGACAGATGTTGCCAGGTTTAAAAATAAAATTAAAATAACAGAAACAGGGTAGCAGCTCATCAGAATTCATCAGCGCTCGGGCCTTAATTCCATGGTACTGTACTGTTATCTGTCAACCATTCATGCAATTAAGAGAAAATATCTCCCAACGTTTCCATGGAGCTAAAGCACTCCCGGAGAACAGGCAGCCCACACAGGACCCGGGAGCGATAAAATATTAATTCAGTACAAGCACATGTTCGATAATCTCAACATTTAATACAGGCTGGAGTAATTCAGTCCTAGCAAATTATTCAGTTAAACAGAGCAGAGCCATACAGTGTACGACTTGGCAATGACTTTATTTGCAAAAGAAAAAAAAAGAAAAAAACAACCAAAAAACAAAACACAAGTCTATTTGTTGAGGGATTAGGACTGTAGATGTGAAAGCGGTGCTTTTGTGTGAGAAATGCCCGTTTTGTGGGTGATGGGTGCCCAGGCTGAGCGGCTCCAGCCAGGGAGGCGAGCCTGGAGAGCTCAGTTCCCAAGGTGTGCATCCGTTTGCTAGATGAAGGCTGGAAGAAAAGGGGAGTTTGAAATGCTGCATCAAGCGGAGAGTAATTAATCTGCTGCTCAGAGATGAGAAATGAGACTGGGTTGGATATTTGTTGCAAGGAACTCTGTGTCGCAGAGAGGATTTTTGGGGGGACTCGTGCCTCCTCCATCAGCACTAGTGCTTGTCCCCTACAGCCCAACCCTCTCCAGCTGGCTGTGTCCACCTCTGGCGTCTGCTGAACCTGGGCTTAAAATTAGGAGGAAAGCCCATTTCCCGACACTGGGAATGCCCAACAGAGCTCTGCAGGGGCGCTGGGGGAGTTGGCTTTGGTAGCAGCGTCTCATAAGTATGGGTTTAACCCTGGGCTCCAGCCAGGCTCCTGTATCCATCTCCCTTCCTGGCCCCCTGCCTGCCTTCGCTGCTGGCTTTCTGCAGGCAACGTGAGGTCCCGGCGCAGCCAGGATAAATTAGGATTAACTGGAATTAGTTACACCAGAATTGCCATCTTCTCCCTTGAAAAGACATCTCGCCCCGGCGTAAACTTCTTGGAAGAAAACTTTCCCTAAAAAGTTCCAAAAGCGGGGGGAGGATGCAGCATCTTCCAAACTCCAGCCCAAGGTATCTTTAAACTCTGTTTGTTCATGGCAAAAAGCTGCTGCTGGGGCTGGTGTTGCTTTGGGAGGAATCAGAAGTATTTGCCCTACAGATATTTTTCACAGACCTGCAGATGAAAGGGCCGTCGCCCGCCCCTCATTTTCCTTTTTCATCTGTTCTTTATAACATGATGCTTTTGTGTTTTGTTGTTGTTGTCCAGGGAGAGCAAGCTGGAAGCCCTTAAAGGAGAGTCCCAGGATGAGTTTTTAGAATAGGATGGTACAATTGGCTGAAAAACTTTGCTCTGTTATCAGCTGCCTCCTACTAAAAAGCACAGGCTCAAAGGCTTTGTCTGGAAACACCCTCAGTCAAGGTCATTTTCCCAGGATTTATGGTGCATTTCCCACATGAGCAAGGGCCCCTGAGAATGGGTGTTTTTGATGAAAAATCATAGGAAAATTGAAAATTATATTCTCTTGTTTACTTAATTTCTAATTACCTCAAAAATTGGGTTCTGCCAGCTCCCTTAATAAGCTAGACCATGTAACAAATTAGATATTGGTAGCTGGGACAAGACTTTAAGGGGCTGAAGGATATTTATTTTAAACTTCTTAGGTGTCTGGTCTGCAAAAACCTGAGAAAATATGTGAAGATAAAGTTTCAAGAAGAAAGGAAGTGAAAACTCTGTGCTTAAAAGGGAAGGGTTGAGAGGGAAATATTGTGAATTTCTGCTTTTTTCCTAATTTTTCCACTTCAGTGGCTAATTAACATTTCAGAGAAAGAAAGGCTTTGCTAAAAATCCAGCATCTCTCCTTAAGGCCTTGCATAAAAATACGTCCTTCAAGAATTGTGTAGAAAAACAGGCTAATATTGGCATTCCTAATATTTTAAGGATAAGACAAAGAAGAAATCCAGCAGAGCCATTCTAGACAGTTTTTCAAGCCAACAGAAGGAAACAAATTCAGGCAAAAGAAGAGTGTTTTTAAAACACTTGCCAGCTCATCTTTAATATTAATTCCAACACCCTTTCCTTATTTTTCTGAATACTCCATCCTGGATATTTAGTCCCTTCAGACATTTCTAGACTGACTTCCCCTTTGTTGTTCAGCCAAGTGGATATACACGATGGGGGCAACTAAAATTAGTGTTGTTTTTTTTTTTTCAATACATCAATTCCATCCATCTCTTAAATAATTTCAGTTTATTCCCTCCGAACTCCGCAGTTTGTGCCTGTCCCTCTGGCAATGAGCTGGTGGAGCAGAGCACGAGGGCTCCGTGTAACACGGACAGTGGATGGACAAACCCGATGGGAACGAGGACTACAGCACATTCAAAATCTGAATTCTGGTTTTTAGCAGACGCGGTTCCCGCCTTGTCCGACACGGATCAATGATCCTGCTGCTTCTCCAGCCGCCCCCTGTGGCATTACTCATCACATAATGAACATTTTTTTGCCCGACTCTGGCTGTTCCGTGTGGGTTGTTTCACTGCCGATTTCTGCCAGTTGTATTTGACAGTTGCAACCCATACCTGAATAGGGGAGAAGGGAATACATAAATTCAGATAAGTATTTTTCAGTGCAAAAATCAACTACTCTTTTGTTGCCCAGATCATATTTTGCTTGACTTAGTCATGAGCAAAATCTTATTAGACAATTTATCAATCTGTCTTGGTTTGAAGTAGAACAAAACCAGGTTTCTTCTCAGCAATTTTACTTTTCAGTTAAGTCTCTTCTAACTGACTCTTCCCTCTGAAATTAATGACGTGTTTTTTGGACGGTATCTCCTGGCAGTGATAGTCTGATGCTTATATTTGATGCCAAGGGATGGTGTGCAGAGAAGCTCCTGCTTACACTTATTGCTATAACAACCAAGGTCAGTTAACTCCATTATTTGTCCTGTTGGAGGGTGGGAAGTGGAGAAGCATAGAGGGGTGGCACCTGCGGGGAGGAGGGGACAGGGCAGGTGACCCCAAACTGGCCAACAGGGTGTTCCATCCCATGGGCATCATGCTCAGGATGAAAGCCAAGGGATCAAAGGGTCAGCCCTCTTTCTTCAATGGCCGGCATCCAAGGAGGACTCAGTCTCTTCATCTGCCTTTGATCCCGATCCAAGCATTCCAGATCCAGTTCACGAATTCAGCTCCCGTCCATCGCTGAGTTCAGTCTGGGATTTTTCCAGTGTCTGCCGGGGACATGATTGTGATCCTGGGAGCTCAATACTGGTTTTGTATATATTTCATTATTTTCTTATAAATATTATTGTCTTTCCATGGTCAATATCTCATTGAAGCTGTTTTAGTGTTGGGTTTTTTTTCCGACCTGTAAGTCCCTCTCCTTTATTCTCCCTCTCCCTTCCCCTTCTGGGAACGACCGCGTGTCCTTCTGGGCAGGTAGAGGGACTCTCTGTAGTTCATTTATTGGCCAACCCACCCTAAGCCTCGACAGATTTATTGGTGCCCAACGTGGGGCTCTGACAAATTGCCTGAATAGTTTGAATTCCGACTTGCTCAGTTGGGAGAGAATCAGATTTATTTTTTTTTTCCTTTGAGGGTCTTGAGGGGTTGGAAATTAAACCAGGCAGCTCACTCGTGGAATATGGGCAAGGACTTTTGCCGCCATGAGGGTGAGAAGCTGCTCAGCTGGTTGCTCTGGTGCTGGGATAACGTGGTCGATGCCGTAGACTTAGATGGTAGAGGAGAGACGGGGGCATTGATAAAGTGATTGGGCAAAAGTCGTGCACTTTCAGCCTCTGGAGGTGATTCTTGGCGGCCATAAAGGGCAGGTACCCCTGTAAGGACGATATCGAATGCCACCCGGGCAAATGGACCACCATGGAGAAGGGTATCAAGTACCTGAGGAATCTGGCCATGCGGGAGGTGATTTATGGGGACTGGGGAGTGAAAGTGGACCCCAACGAGGTGCTGTGTGGGCGCTCCATGCTGCAGGAGCTCATGTGGACCGCTCCACCCCCGTATTCCCACACCTTGCCAACAATGATCTGGGCAGGATCTGTGGCTGATGCAACCACTGTAGATAAGTGGCCAACAAATTACAACTGTATGAGGACAGTCTCTCTCCTCCCCTCACTGTTGCGGCCATGGAAGAAATGGCCAAGAAAATGACTGAGAAAGATGAGAAAGGATCTGAAAAATTGCTTTGATAAACTGTCCAGGATGGAGATAAGGTCCCCCTCTTGCCCTGCATGTACCCACGTTGCAACTGCTGGGAATCAATGCCTCTCTGTGAGAGGGAACACACCGCGAGGTACCCTGTGATTTTACCTCCGTGACCACAGAGAGGATGTGAGAAAGTGGGATGGACAACCTACCTGTGTCCTACAGGAACGAGTACAGGAGCTGAAAGGTGAAAAAAATAGAAGCAAGTGGTTTTGCCAGGAAGATTGCTGCTGTGGTCAAGAGGGAGCAGTTGTCAGTCCGGATGGGAACCCATTTGTTGATGGGTTCCACACAAGCCAGGTGAACCCATCTGTTAATAGAAGGTACTATGCTCATTGTTAGAGTATTATTTCAGTAATTTTACTTTTCAGTGAGACCTCTTCTAATGCCTGGGAAAACTGCACTTTTGGAAGATTCTGCTGTCTATATTTGTGACAATATTTCCTGTACAGCCAGCTCTGGGGTGCGGGTTCCAAGGTCTCAGTGTTTTTGAGCTCCCTGGGTGCAGGGATGAGGAGGAGCGAGACCCGGGCACTTGCCCCAAGCTGCCAACAGGGTTATTTCATACCATAAACAGCACCGTCCAGAGAAATTAGAAAGTTTGCTGATGAGTTCTCTCTCTCTCCCTCTCCCTCTCCCTCGATGGCTGGGATCCTGAGAACTCCCTGCCCCGGTGCCAGAGCCCTGAGCCCTTCCCTCCCTCCCGAAGCCGCAGCGCTCGCAGGGTCCCACACTGGCTGTCCCTGCGGGGAGAGCACGGCTTCTGCTGGGGAATGGGCTGGGGACGGTCCTGGGGTGTTTTATATCAATATCGGGATCAATACTGGTTCTTTAGTGTTATTAATGTTAATTATTTACCCTTACTCTGTTAAACCTGTTTATATTCCAACCCTCAGGTTTTCGTGTTTTTTCCCGATTCCCCTTCCTGGGTGGGGAGGGGTCATCGGGTGAGAAACTAGTTTTCTAAACAACAATGAATTGTGGGTTCTTCAAACTATAACATCATCGATTCATAAAGGGACAGAGTCTGTCACTATTTCTGGGGTGACAGGTGGGTCTCAGGAACTGACTGTATTGGAGACTGAAGTAAGGCTGACTGGGGGAATAAATGGGAGAAGCACCCCCTTGTCACTGGCCCAAGTGCTCCAAGCGTCCTGCTACTCCAGGAGAGGGCTTTTTAAGGACCCAGAAGGGTGTCAGTTTTGCCTGTTATTGTATCTCCTGATTTTTGGTTCAGATAGGGGCTAAAATAAATCTGTCTGAAGAAACAAAATGGGTTTTCCTACTTAGCGGGGAGGAAAAAAAATATCATAATTCGGGGAGGTGACAGTGATTGGAATATATGGGATCTCATGCTGGGATTTTGCATGTTGTTGTCTTTCTCTTAGTGTGACCTGGGCTGTGCAGTTTCCCTGTTACTCTGAGTCAAAGCACAAAGCTTACTGATTTTTTTTGTCCTCCTTTTCTAGCTTCCAGCTTTCTTTACAGATACTTTAATTTTGCCATCTCTTTCTGCTAAGGGAAAACCTCTTTTTTTTTTTTTTTTTTTTGGCTCTGGCTGTAGCACAGTGGCTGCTTGGCCAGGGCTTTGGAGCGCACAGAGGAAGACCTGGAGTTTTGAGGGGATGGCTGCCTTCGCCAAGTCGATGAAGGCCAAGGCAGCGCTGGAAGACCATAGAGATGAGGATTACTGCGGATATGGTTGCTGTGCTAAAGTCACTGATTCATAAAGGATTTTAAATATAAAACTGTGCATGCTGGCTTAGCCATAAGAACTCGTCTGTGGGCATTTTGGGGTCTTTTTTTCCCCAACTAAGGTCAAAGTTTGCTTTTGTTTCCCCCAACTAACTCCTAAGGTCAAAGTGAACTCAGGTGTCCGTTGGCTCTTTGTGGAGTTTGACCCAACTACTCAAGGCAGTGCTGAGTGCGGGGGGTCGCTGCTGATACCCTCACCTCACTTAACCCAAATACTCTGCATTTCAAACCTTCAGCCCCTTTCATGCTATTTTTTCTTCTTTGCTTTTGTTCCCTTGCTCCGTTTTCTGCCTTATCAGGAAGAAGCTGTGGGTCACAACCAAAGGCCACCTGCTGAAGCTCTCTTTGGTGGGCTTGCTTTTTGCCTTTGGCTTCTACAAAGGCTTCAGTTCAGGGGCTCTGAGAAGTGATCCACATTTCCTTGCTGGAGTTGCTGTGCTCTCAGGTGAGCTTTCCAAGCCATTAATATCAAAAGCAGCATCACTTATTTTACAGCACAATCTGAAGAGAAGAGAGGCTTCGGAGCTGCTTTGGATGTCTCTGCTTGCTGGAGAGTGAGGCTTCTCTCCTCTTCAGCCTGGAGAAGGCTCTGGGGAGACCTTCCAGCCCCTTCCAGTCCCTCAAGGGGCTCCAGGAAAGCTGGGGAGGGACTCTGGATCAGGGAGGGGAGCCCTAGGAGGAGGGGGAAGGGTTGGACCCTGAAAGAGGGGAGATGGAGCTGAGGGGTGGGGAAGAACTTCTTGGCTGTGAGGGTGGTGAGAGCCTGGCCCAGGTTGCCCCCAGTAGCTGTGGCTGCCCCATCCCTGGAGGGGTTCAAGGCCAGGTTGGAGGGGGCTTGGAGCAACCTGGTGTGGTGGGAGGTGTCCCTGCCCAGGGCAGGGCCCCGCACTGGGGGGGCTTTAACGTCCCTTCCCACCCAAACCATTCTATAATTCTATGCTTCTATGATATCTGGGACTGGTGGTGATTTCAGTAAGGACTTAGCAGTATTACTGGATTTTATCTGAGGTAATCCAATATTTTTAGGTTCCTGGCCAGGCTGGCTATTTCCAGTGCTCGTTACAGCACAGTGAAGTCACCAAGTGACATAATAGTTGAGATTTCCATTATTTAGCTCTACCTGTTGTCCCGTGTCCTGTGAAAAAGGGGGGGGTGGGGTTGGTTGGCTGTGGTTGGGGGGCAATGTTGTGTCCACCATTGCCTTCCTCGGGAAGGAAGGAGCTGTGTGAGGCTGCTGCTGAGCGGAGGAATGGAAGGGATGGATGCCTGTGGGTATCTGGTGGCCTCTGCTGAGAGGTGGGTGACTCCTGCAGCCCCACTTAGTTCCTGCATGGAAGAAAAGAGTGTGGCAGCAGCTGGATCTAGCACAGAATAAATGCAGCATTGGGCTGGACACCCTACTGGGCTGGAAAAGCAAAACTCTTCAGACGCAGTTTGAGTGAAGGCTCTAAGTGCCTTGAAGGTCCCTGAAAGCCTCTGCTCGAGGGGGTGGCTGCTGCTCCTTCCCACGTTTGGCTTTCCAGGTGCATCTTCCCGGACCTTCCTTCCTGATGTTCAATGTTGTCCCAGCAACGGGATGCCCTCAGTGACTCTCAGTTAACGGGGCTGAGACAAGGAAAACTTTGTTTAATATTTAGATATAATTTCTCCTTATCTCTAGAGCATCTCCTGTTCATTGCGGTGAAGTTGTGAGCCTACCTCGCCTTCCTGTGTGGTGGGGTTGGGACTGTCACGTCTCCATGCATTTATACTGAACAGAATTTGTATGCTTTAGCCTGTCTAAGTGTTGTCCCAAGGCAGGGTCGTTTACGCGGGGTGCAGACGCCAATATACACACAGACCAGAGGTTTCATCTATTTATTGCATTTCTGCAGGGCTGGGTGCTGGGCGGTGACCCACAAAGCCAGCCCCCCCGGGCTGAAAAACTCTTAGGAATATTTATATGGTTCAAACCACAGAAATACACACCCTTAATTATAATTATTGGTTAGTACCTTAATGATTTCTATTGGTTAGTACAGTCTCTCACTTTCATTGAAAGTTACGAGGTCCTTTAATTGATGTGTGCGTGCTCCAGTACCATGGCGGGGTCAGTCCAATTCCATCTCAGGTTGAGTTGGGGTCACCGTCTCCATCTCCAGTTGAGTCGGGGGTCACCATCTACCACTGCCACCTTTACCTTTCTCCCAGTTACCACCAATTTTTGTTGACTTTTATGCCGTATCCAGCTGCTTTCTGGTTTTCGGGGCCTCCTGTGGTGGAATGTTCCTTATTATCAACCTCCTGTTCCTCTCCGAGGGTGTATTCATTAGGAAGGCATTTATTGTTTATACGAAGAGTCTGGTTTCACAGGACCTTGAGACCTTTTTACAGCTCTTTATTCTCGCCTAGTGAGAGATTCTACCTTCTAAAACACATTTTACCTTTTTAAAAGTACTTTCTGCCTTCTTAAAGTACATCATAAAGGCCTCCCCAGTTTTTTTTTTAGCGTAAATATACTGCTGGATCCTTCATTTTTTTTTGTAAAGAAATAATTCTGATGGATGATGCTAATGGTCCCTGCAGTGGGGTTCAGTGTGGAGCACCCCGTGGTAGCGAGGAGCTCCTGAGGAGCAGGGTCTGCTGCTCCCTGGGCTTTTTCCATGGGTACCAGCAATTTTCCATCCCTTTTCCCTTCTTGTAAGCCATGGCGTGGGGCTGTATGTGTTGGTTTTTAAGGCTTCCAGCTCTTATAATGAGATTTTTTGGGGTAGTTTGGACTCCAGTCTTGGGGTAAGCTGGCCCGTCTTTAAAGATCTTTTGGAATATGTGGAAGCATGTGATGTAGAATTGTCCTCGTGCTCGTTAGTGCTGCTCACTGATGATCGTGACCTGTGAGAGTCTTTCCAGCCCACAGGTTCCTTTGCTGGGATTCTGCAGCCTGAGCAGCCAGACCCCTTTGCATCCCCCCCTGGCCCCAGGACCTTTTCCATCTTGTACTTCTCAGATTTCATCTTCGCTACTTCTGTTGTGCTCCGGCTCATCCATAAACACACCATCCTGGCTCTTAATTAGGTGTATTAATTCTATATTTATAGGTCATTTGAGTCTTACTTGGATGTTTAAGATCACTTCATAGTACTTAGCAGAATTTGAATAAAGAAAATGTATTTAAGGACCATGTATTTCTTTTCCCTGCTGGTCTGGGGTTTATTTTTACTCGCACAGTCAGGCCACTGTTTCTCTGACCTCTTTTATGTTCTATTCAATATCGTGTTGCAATCTGAAATGTCATATATTGAGCCCATATATTATGGTGCAAATATGACATAGGTGGTATTTTACGGATTAAATGGAGAAGAGACTGGCCACATGAGGACCCGCTGGCTTAGGGGCCCAGCCCACCTCATCCATTTAATTGAGGAGAAGGGATTATCAAGACTTTTTTAATTGCACTTTCAATGGAAATTCTCTGATGCATCTGTCTGCCTTCCCCTTCTCCTCTCATGCCTCCCCATTTAGATCTGAATCTGTTGTGGCTTTTGTCCCTCTGGGGTCACACTTTCATCCTCCGTGAGCACTTGTTCAAGGGGCTCTTCCCCTGAACCTGAGCGTGGCTCTCACTGGCAGCCCAGAAACCACCCGATGGGCTGCATCCCCAGCAGCGTGGCCAGCAGGGCTGGGGGGGGATTCTGCCCCTCTGCTCCGCTCTGCAGAGACCCCACCCCGCAGTGCTGCCTCCAGCTCTGGGGCCACCAACAGCAGAAGGACATGGAGTTGTTGGATGGGGCCAGAGGAGGCC
>VXAK01003107.1:234128-260678 GCA_013399435.1 Arenaria interpres | reverse complement strand
GGGTTGGGGGGCCGCCCCCCCCCCCCCCAGCAGGGGACATGTCCCCAAGGTGGGCTCTTGGGGGCTGGATTGACTGGGGCAGCCAGAGTGGGTGCAGTCTGTAATGGAGGTGTGGTTTATTGACGACTTCTTCAGAGAAAAAACATGAAGTCAAAGGAAATCTTAAGAAATAAAAAAGGCAAAAGAGAAAAGGAAAAAAGGTTCCAACAAGGAAAAAAGTGGACAAAAAGAATAACAGGCAAAAAAGAAAAAAGAGGAAAGGAAAAAAGGGTAAAACAAGGAAAAAAGGGGAAAAAAAGAAGAAAAGGCAAAAAAGAAGAAAGACGAAAGGAAAAAAGGGTGAAACAAGGAAAAAAGGGGAAAACAGAAAAGGGGGAAAGGAAAAAAGGAAAAAAGAAAAAAGGGAAAAAGGGAAGAAAAGGAAAAAAGAGGGAAAAAACCCCACAAAACAAGAGAGACTAAATTATAATCACCCAGGAAAAGGGTTGTCTTACTCCCCATCAATCAAACTCGAGCACAAATGAAAGGGGCTTCTCCGTTCCCAGCAGTTATACCGAGGGAAATGGTAAAGCTGTGAAAGCGAGAGTGCTGTAACAGGCTGGTGCTCTGCTCTGCGCCTGCCTGGCCCTGGGGTTATTATGGGAAACCAGAGATTTCTTCAATTTTGAAACAGAATAGAAAATAGTCAAAAATTCTTATGGGTAAATTTAAAAAAAAAAAAAAAATTAAAAATAAATAATAAAAAAAACCCAACCTGGGCAAATTTGAGTCAGCCGCGGCATTTCCTTTCAAACTGGTTTTATTTTTGGTGGGTAACTGTGGGGTCCTGAGTCTTTTTCCAGCCCGTGGGGTGGTGCTCCTGGAGCTCTCCATTGGTATGCGGGAAGGAGCCGCAGGTCTGCGCTCCTGACAGTCTATTTAAAACCCGCAAGAGCAGGAGCCTCCTGCAACAAGGTTATGCTCTTCTTCATTTGCCATTCAAGGATGGAGAAACTGCATCTGCCGCCTCCGAAAAAGAAACAGAAAACCCTGCCTTATTTTGAGCTTACTCCTAACGGTGCGGAACAAAATGTGGTGTTTCGTTTTGAGACTGAAATGAAGTTGATGTGTTATTAAAATAAGGAGACTCAATATGCGTAACCTATTTAATTGAAAACCGACTAGGATTATCCGCTAAAACTGTGCGATGTTGTATAGGTGCGGCCATTGTGTTCTATAGTCAATGTACTTGGGCTGAATTGGGGGAAGAAATGCCTTATGAATTGCGAAATTTTATATTACTTGAACGGACAGACTTGTGTGTGGGACGTCTGAAAGTTTAGTTGCGTCTCATTAAATATATTCGAATTAGATGGGAGATATTTTTGTATATATTTTTTACCCACCGTTTGGGGTCAGTGGTGCTGGTAGTGGCCGGTCGGATGCGGTGGTGGTGCTGGGTGTGGGGATGCCCGACGTGTCATGTCACAGCCCCAGATTTGAGAGCGAGTTGTTGAAAATAGTATGTCTCTGGAAAGATCTGCGTGGTGGGAGCCTGAAGAGTTGGATCTCGAGCGTTTTCGCCTGGTTCTCAGTGTCTCAAAGCTCCCCATGAAGGCTGAAGCCAAGATGCTGTCCCCTTCCCTGCCCTGAGCTCCAATTAAATATTTCCTGTGGTGAAATATCTCCATCCTGCCTGTCCCATGCTTTGCCCTGTGTTTTCCATCATGAAGTCCTCTGCCATATTGCTGTAAATGCAGAAACCTGGGGATGGTATCAAAACCATCTCTGAAGTCTGGGTAGAAGGGCCAGGTATGAAAACCCGGTCGTACAGATGCCACAACTCCTGAAGGAAAGAGGTACCAGAATGATGTGACACCTTGATTAGACAGAATTTCAGAAAGGAAGTGGGAACAATATTACACTTATCGATGCACTGGAAGAGTAAGAGCCCAAGGGAAAAAAAAACAAAACAGAAGATTATGTTTGGCTGTGGTGTTGGACTACTGTGAGCACGAGCAACACCTGATAAGGTGGATAGCCCTGAAGTGCGATTCCAACCCGAAAAATTGTGGTGTGATAGCGATGGAGCGAGGTTCAAGGTGGTGGGCATCAGTGGTTTTCAGCATAAATATTTTTCTAAGTGCCATCCCTGGAAATGCAGCCTGAACTCTCAGACCAAGCTCTGGCTCAAGCCATTAATAAAACCTGTGACACTTCTTAATTTCAGCAGCGGTGGCTTCAGTGGTGACCTCTGGGGTAGAACTGACCTGCTTTTGGGCTCAACTATGCGAAAGCCACGGAGTTTTGTGGAAATAAAACTCAGTGAAAACTTCTTTTTGTCACTGATGTCAGCGCTTTGAAGGCGTGCAGGGAGCTGACCTGCTGAGTCAGGTAGAGCTTTTTAACAAAATCCCTTTTCAGAGGAAAAAATGCATTTCGGGAAGATGTAAGAACCCCTTGAAGATCTAAACTTCAGTGTGTGATTCAACCAGAAGAAAATATGCAGCGAGAAGATGATAGATAGAGAGATAGGAGAGAGATGGATAGATAGATAGACGGATGGGTAGATAGAGAGATGGATAAATGGATAGATGGATGGATGAATAGGTTAGATAGATAGATAGATAGATAGATAGATAGATGGATGGATGGATAAGTAAATGGATGGATAGATAAATAGATGGATAAGTGGATAGATAGATAGATAGATAGATAGAGAGATAGATGGATAGATAGATAGATAGGTAGATAGAGAGAGAGAGAGAGAGATATGGATGGATATGAAATGTAATGGGACTCCAAAAAAGACTAGAGGCAAAAAAGCGAGAGGAAGAATGATCCTGGAAGCTTGTTTCCGCACACGGAGTAGACCTGCTGCCCCATGAACTGCTCCATTCATTGGGAAAAGCCCCTTTTGTGTGTGATGCGAGGAGGTATGTGTGACTAAAGGTATTCTTGTTATCCATTTTTCAGTAGTTGAATTTAGAGTGTCACGAGTGAGCTTTTGAGTGAGTGGAGTACAGGGTCATACTGACTGAAATGGGCTAGTTGCGGGTTCAGTAACAAAAGAGAACTTCAGAGCAGATTCAGATAAAAGAAGGTGAAGGGAAGCAACTCCCCAAATCCAATGAGTTAATAGTACTGCGGTAGCATTTAAGCTCTCTGGAAGGAGCACGGAGCAGTTGATGGGGGCTGGCTGGGGTTTGATATGGCAGGTAACTGCTGTGTCTCCTACTTGGGGGCTCCATTGAGCACTTGGCAGGCCTGGCTTGGGACACTTTCAACCCTTCCAACCAACCTACCTCCTCCTACTCCCCGAAAAAACCAAAAATGCCAGATGGGGGCCAGCTCCAGAGGTTCCCTGAGAGGAGCTAGTGGGTCAGGAGGCAGTGGCAGAAGAAGCCATGGAGATCTGGTGCCATGAGAAGGACTGGAGGTGCTGGGATGAAGCTGCAGCATCCCAGGGAGGCAGCACGGGGAAGGAAGAAGGGAAGAAGCTTTGGCGGCGGGGTTGGAGGGGATGTTCTCCGAAGGTCCCTTCCATCCATGACCATTCTGTGACTCTCTGAAAGCCAGTGTCAGCGCTCGCAGCATCAGCCTGGCTGTGCCACAAGGAAGGGTTGCTTAGCAATGAGAGGGGGCCGGTGTACAGCGGCAGAATAAATAACCTTCTCATAGCAACAGCCTTAAGAACTTCCCTTCTCTCATAGCTTTTGCTTCATCTGAAGTTAGTAGGCTGCTCATGGACCTGGAGGTCCATCCTGACGGATGCCTGCAGGGCTCACCACCAGTGGGGGGGGCCATCCCCGTGAGGTCAGCCCCAGCACAGAGCCACTTTCTGGGGCGAGATTCTCAAATTCAGTGTCTCTTGAGGTGCTGGTGGGTACCTGAGTTCCTCCTGCAAGTGCCCATGTCCACCTCTTTCATGTTTTTGGTGTTCGTTCTTCATGGGTGGCTGCATCTTTAATTTTTCTGCGTTTTTCACCGAATACATCTTGGGCATCAGCAGCACCCATGGGAAGTCTCCCTTAAATATTTGCCTCTTAAACATGAAAAACCACTGCCTGGATGCTCGTGCACTGTGGCATTTCCGCAGGGATTTGGAGCATCTGAAATTGGGGCAATTTAGGAATACCGGTATCTTGTCTGGATTTATCCAGTGTATCGTGACAGAGGCTGTAGGAATTGTGTTTAGCTAAATTGCTGGTTTGTAAGCCCCTCCGTTTGCATTCTTCAGATGCTGTAAGTGTGGAACCACAAGCTGTGTGTTCTTGCATCGTAGAGAATATCGTAATGAGCCCCCAGCGCCTTCTGAGCTGCAGAAAATCTAATTAAAGGAAAAAGACTTTGCTGTGTGCGTGCAAGATTCACAGCAGAACTGCTCAATGACTTGGGTGTCCGGGTTTTTCCTCTCCTGATGCTTGGCAAAGCCCGTGCCCCACCGGGGAGACCCTTCAGCCCCTGTCCTGGGTGTGTGGGGTCTGCAAGGCAGACCTCTCTCTATACATAATCCCAATTAACTTCCTTGGGAGACTTTCTTTGTTACATGTGCTGTGGCATAATATTGAGAAAGATGTAATTAAAAAACCATCTTGACTGATAATGTGCTTAAATCAAGGTGTATTATCCACCTTCTCCGGGAGATTATTGGGGTGAGGGGGTGTTGTCTCCAGCTGCTCCGGGCTGGGACGGGGTATCACCCTTGGGATCACAGCCCCAGCCCCTCACAGCCTTCATCCCAATGCTGTCCTGGAGGAAAACCCACTAATGGCTTTTGTAGTCTATTTTTAATAGAATTATTTTTAATATAAATCTGTGTCCTTAAAATATGAAATCTTAACAAAGCAGAAAAGTGAAGTCATAGAATATATGTTTATACGTACAGATATGGTATTTTTAAGGTGTTTTTAAACTATTGCTCATTAGTACATATTGGTCTAAACCTATATTTGAAATTTAAATAATTAAAAATTCAGAGTGGTGGAATTTGAATTTAATGTTTTACTTTCTCAGTATGCGTGAGGGCACTTGCGTCTCTCACGATGACGGTCAGGAGAGTCTCTGAAGTCCAGGGCATGCAGAATGCGATGAAGAAGCGGTGCCATTTGAGACGAACTTGGATTTGTTTGACTTGATGTGTCCTCGCCCCAGTAAATCTTTGGTGGGAGAGCGAAGGTGGGAGAGCACCTTCTGCGCCTTCAGAAGTGGCACGTCAGCTCTCGGGGTGTTTGTTATCCGCTGCTTTATTTTGTGCAGATATTCTGCCCAGTGGAGATTTCCTGGGGTCAAGCAATTTGCTGTTCTGGAGTTCCGTAAACAGCTTGCTGTGCAATTTGCCTTTTTATTCCTCCCTTTCTTTTTTTTTTTTTTTGGAGGAATGATTGCTATGTCTGGCTATTTCTTTGTTGTAGCTGTTTTCTCATCGCTCACATTCTTTTGCTGTGCGCAGGGTTTCATTTTCTGTGTTTCCTTTAGCTGATGGACCACAAATGAACTTTGTTCCTTATTGCCAAAATCCCGGGGCAACTATTTTAGGTGAAACAATGGGGAAACTGTGTCCAGGTGGCCACAGAGCACCAGCAAGTGCAGGGTTTTGGCCTCTGTCTCTCACACATCTGTACCTCTTGGCACTCAGGGAGGAGGTAGAAGGATGGGCCCCTAATTGAATAATTAAACGCTTTGTGTAGACCTCATTGTGTGGACTGATCTGTATTCACTGAAAATCGTGTGCTGTTTTGTTTTACTAGCTGGATGAGGTGTTAAATCTTTATCTTTTTTTTTGCATGAAAACGTCCATGAAATTTTCCTTTGATTCAGGGTAGTTAAAAACAAAAAATCTATTAAGTTTGAACTTGTGGTTTAAACTGCAAGAGCGGATTTCATAGCTAATTAGGATTATTATTATTGATAAATGAACAGTGTAGAAGCATAAGAGGTTCGAGACCTCTTAAGGAACCTGAAGGTGCATAAGTCCATGAGACCTGATGAAATCCATCCACAGGTCCTGAGGGAGCTGGTGAATGAAGTTGCTAAGCCGCTTCCCATCATATTTGAGAAATCATGGCAGTCTGGTGAAGTTCCCGCAGACTGGAAAAAGGGGAACATAACCCCGATATTCAAAAAAAGAAAAAAAGCTCAGCTCCATCTCCCCTCTTTCAGTGTCCAACCCTTCCTCCTCCTCCTAGGGCTCCCCTCCCTGGTCCCTCCCCAGCTTTCCTGGAACCCCTTGAGGGACTGGAAGGGGCTGGAAGGTCTCCCCGGAGCCTTCTCTTCTCCAGGCTGAACCCCCCCAACTCTCTCAGCCTGTCCTCCCAGCAGAGGGGCTCCAGCCCTCCCAGCATCTCCGGGGCCTCCTCTGGCCCTGCTCCAACAGCTCCATGTCCTTTATGTGCTGAGGACTCCAGATCTGGATGCAGTGCTTCAGGTGGGGTCTCACCATCTATACCAGCATTGTATAGGTTGAAGAGTTCATATCTTATATTTGGATGCTCAGCTGCATTCCTCCTGCCACGTGTTGGCTGGGGAGACCCATTGCCCTGCCACCCTGTCCCCTGGGGCTGGGGAAACAGCCGTGCTCCCCCCAGCATCAGCTCAGATGTTTCAGAATCGATTTGAGTCTCAGTGTGATTAAAACCCGTGCGATGGGTTACTTACGGGGAGACAAAGAGCTGGAGCGAGGCTGACTCCGGGAAGAGCTCTGCCACACACAGTGTTTTAAAATGAGCTAAATTTAAGAATGAAGTGTGAAGCTCAACGTCTGCTCATGTGGTGCTTTGAAGATACGTTAAGCCCTGAGTAGTACTATGACTCTGGAAAATGGATTTGGATATTTCCTTTCTGTAAGTTGAATACTCTCTCCAATTCAGTTTTCTGCTGTACAGTATTTATCTTCCCTAATTCCTTTCCTTACGAGATGGAACTATTTTTAAATGAGGCTTTTATTCTCCTAATTAGCCATGTAATAATTGCTTTTCTGTTTCTTGGTTTTGTCGATACATTTGAAGGCATCTCCTTCGAGTTTTGTGTCTGCCCTGGCTTTCCTACAACTTCCAGAATCACAGCCAAAGTTTCACAGCCAATAGAAAGTTTCAACAATGAAGAATTCTCCTTGAAAATAAGCCAATTAAAATTTACCTGTGCAGAAGGTATCACTCACCCCCAAGATTATCCTAATTAGCCCAGGCCTTTTTATGCTTAACACCACTTACAACAAGTAGCCTTCAACCCTTCACTGATTTATTTTAATTTATTTGTTTGTTGAGTTTTGCTTTTTTTTTTAATTCAGGACGAGGACCTCAGCCAATGGTTTTAGTGCTGCTGTGTATCTTCTCTCATTTCCAGCGATGTGGATCCACTCCATCCAGTGTTGTGGATCACTCATAGCAGGCAGTGTCCAGAGCAGCCACAATGAAGAAGAACAAGAGGGAATGGCTACAAGCTGCAACAGGGTAGGTTTAGACTGGACATTAGGAAACAATTCTTCACAGAAAGAGTGGTCAGACACTGGAATAGGCTGCCCAGGGAGGTGGTTGAGTCACCATCCCTGGATGTGTTTAAGAGTTGTTTAGATGTGGTGTTGGGGGATATGGTGTAGGGGAGAACTTTGTAGAGTAGGGTTGACGGTTGGACTCGATGATCCCAAGGGTCTTTGCCAACCTGAATGATTCTATGATTCTATGAAGCTGCTCAGCAGAGCAATGGGGTTGGAATGGGAAAAGGAGAGCCCGAAACAAGAGAAGTCATAATGATATCCTTAAAGCCCCAGAAATATTGTGTCCATGTATGGACTTCAGGTGCTTGAGAGGTAGGTGAAGGTGTCAGAGCAGAAGGGTGCTGGAAAAGCAGAATCATAGAATGGTGGGGGTGGGAAGGGACCTCTGTAGATCATCTCCACCAACCTCCTGCCAGAGCAGGGTCACCCAGAGCAGGTTGGACAGGATCATGTCCAGGTGGGTTTGAATGTCTCCAGAGATGGAGACTCCACCACCTCCTGGGCAGTCCGTTCCAGGTCTCTACCACCCTCACAGGAAAGGAGTTCCTCCTCATGTTCAGATGGAATTTCCCGTGTTCCAGCTTGTGCCCATTGCCCCTTGCCCTGTCACAGGCTCCACTGAGAAGAGTTTGACCCCATCCTCTTGCCACCTGTCCTTTAGCTATTTCTCAGCATCGATGAGATTAAGAAGGTTAGAAACAGCATGAGCTGGTGTGCCTTGTGCCATTGGAGAGATCTAGTATGGGTGTTTGGAGGGTGCTGTGAGGACAAGGAGATTTTGCATATTGAGGAGTTTGCTACAGGGAGAACGGATCTCCCTTTGGGAAAAATTAAGGCAGCTATTAATAGATCTCTTTTTTCTTTTTTTTTTTTTTTTTTTGTAGTTGGGTTTGGTATGAACTTGTAACAACGATCGAGTGCTTTGCAAAAATTGTTTTGCAAACTTTGGCTGCATTCTTGACCTATCCTTTCTGCTGCTTTCTTCTGCTGCAGCTTGTGAACAACGTATGTGACAAAAGCTGTTAAAATAAGAACGAAATTTATGAATAAGCTTCATAACTTTGCTGTGAGCAATATTTTTTCTTCCCAACTGAGTTTGTCACTTGTCTGAGCACCCCTGATTTCACATTAGCAATACTATGGCTGTCTGCTGGGGTATTTAAGGCAATGCTCTGGAGCTGAGCCCACAGCTGTGGCTCAGGCACTGCCAAGGGAGAGATGTGCTTTGCTGGGGAAATGTCTCGGGAATTAATCGAACCATAAAAGAATCCTCCTCTTTAACAAAAAGGAGGAGAAAGGTGTGGAATGGGTTGGTTGTCCTGCCTTTTGTGCTGCCCTCCTGCCTTCAGGAGAAGTGTTTTCCCCAGCCCAGCTGGTTCATCAGCAATGGACTTTCCTTTCTCTGTGCCCTCAGCACCCATTGAGGTGTCCTGATCTAGGTGTGATGGAGCAAACAGGCTCGTTGCTGTTTGGGTACATTTTATTTCATGGTCCAGGCAGCACTGATCTCTCTGGTCCTCCATTAGCCCTGGCCACCAGCATCGCCTTGAAAGAAGCCAACTGGCCAACGGAAAGACCGGTTAGGCAGCAATTGCTCAGAGATCCTTTCTCCACCTGTACTTGTGAGGTAACTAGCTGTCTTCATGAACAGATGTGCCCCGTAGGTGTGTTCTGCCCAGGAATCACTGGAAGCATCTGGAGCCTTCTTGGGAAAAACCATGTTTGGTGAAACAGAGCCCAAAATCTTGAGCTGTGGAACTGCTGCAGGTCGTATCCAGCACCCATCCCCCAGAGGATACAGCCATGGTCTGTTTCTTCAGGCAGATACTTATTTTTTTTCACTCTGAAAAATATCTCTTGAAATGTAGAGGCTGTTTCTGCTTTGGAAATCTGGAGTGAGCTGGGGTGGATTTAAAAGACGGGCAGAAGTAGTGCTTAACAATGGGGTTTAGTGGTAGTTTTTGTCAGTGTTGGGTTGATGATTGGACTTGATGAGCTGAAAGGTCCCTTCCAACCCCAGCAATTCTATGATTCTGTGGTTCCACACACAGGATAACCCATGGCTGTTAGGGGAAGGATTCTCTTGCCTGATTACTGCATTGCAGGGGGTGTGTGTGTGTCAGAGCAGTGATATTGTAGGTGTGTTCTTATAATGTGCATGTACCTTGGAGAGAAAATGCTCTAAAAGCTAGGTATTAGGAGAAGTCTTGGTTGCTTTATGTTAACAAAGTCATTAGCCTCACTGATAACATTCCAATAATAAAACAAAATAACATTTCAAGAGAAGAATTGGGATAGGATTTTAAGGTCAGGTGTTGGGCCATTTTCTGTCTCCTTGCTGAGAGATCCTTGGCATTTTATTTGAGAAGAAATTGGGTGTTGCCTCTCCCTTGGGCAGGAATGGGTGTATATCTGGAGGAGAAGTCTATGAAAGCTTCTGCGTTTGAAATTTCAGATACCAAACACAACAAAAGCCACTCTGCGATGTTGTTGTTCAGGCCCAGTGAAATCAGCCCCCGGTCCAGGGCTGGCGAGGATGCTGGGTGGAGTGAAATAGCCCAAAACATCATCTGTGGGAGGGCATTGCTCCTCTTTGGGTCCTTGGCAAAGGCAGGCGTGTGGCACAGACTCCGGAGAGCCGTCACAACCTGGAAATATGAAAAAAGGTGACACTTGTGGAAGAAGGTTAGGGAACATTAGGAAACAATTCTTCACAGAAAGAGTGGTCAGACACTGGAATAGGCTGCCCAGGGAGGTGGTTGAGTCACCATCCCTGGATGCGTTTAAGAGTTGTTTAGATGTGGTGTTGGGGGATATGGTGTAGGGGAGAACTTTGTAGAGTAGGGTTGACGGTTGGACTCGATGATCCCAAGGGTCTTTTCCAACCTGAATGATTCTATCATTCTATGATTCTATGAAGGTGTTCACCAGGAGCCGGTCCTCAGCACACTTTGGTCACCACTGCTTGGCAGGAGGAGCTCCAAGTACCAAAAATAACGTGAATTCAGAAAGACTGCGTTTTAAAACCGCAGAGCAGCTAGGCAACAAAAAAGTACCCGGTCCACGCTAGGCTTCAGCTGTTTGTTTGATGCTCCAGCCAAAAACGGCTTCGTTAGGCAAAATGAAATGCTGTGGGCGGCTAATCCCAAACCCACCAGGGATCCTGAGCAAAATGGCAGCACGAGGCAGACACAGCAGTGTGGGAGCATCTGTTGCCATGCCAACCCCTTAATTTAAAGCTATCGCCGAGCAGATGCTATCGCATCATAAATATAGGTTTACCTTGTAGTAATGATGCCGTCCTAGACGCTGGGTTTGCCCGTCTGTAGGAATGCTCAGGCCCTGCAGAATGTGGAATAAATCAAAGTACTGCCATTAGCTGTGTTTATCTTTCGTGAAAGAAGAATAAGGCTTCCTTGGACTTACTGCTTTGCAGGAAATATAGTGAGTTTCAGTTTTTTTCCTCAAACGTACCTTTGCTCGTTTCTCTCCTGGGTGCAGCCCCTCCCCACAGCAGAGAGCTCTGTGCCCCCCATCTCTGCTCTGGCATTGGGCTCCTCGGTAGCATCCATGGCCTTCCTTTGGTCTGTAAGATTTTTCTGTGAGTTGAGCTGACAGCCTGCTTGCCATGTGTATTTGCGAGCCAGAACTGCAAATAGACAACCCGATGGCGTGAGAAGTAGAGCATGGGAAAAGGCCCAGAGCTCCTGCTGGCAGGGGCCTGGGGAGCTCCAGGAGTGTTCTTGGGAAACCAGTGGTGTTTATTCCGGCTGCAGTCTTATTGTTTTTCAGCCTGAGATGGTATTTTGGATGCAAAAAGGTGCAGGGATGCTTTTTACATTAAAAGAAATGAACAAATCCCAATCTCTATCTTGAGGTGAATGGCAGTGTCTGTGAAGGACTGTGGCTAATTAAAGATTGAATCTGCCACTGAAGCTCTAGAGAGGTGGGGGTCCAGTCTCTTCTCCCAAGGAACAGGTGATGGGACAAGAGGAAGCAGCCTCAAGTTGCACCAGAGGAGGTTTATGATGGATAGCAGGAGAAATTTCTTCACGGAAAGGGTTGTCAAGCCTTGGAACGGGCTGCCAGGGCAATGGTGGAGTCGCCATCCCTGGGGGTATTTAAATGGAGCTCTGTTTCCCATCCCCTGCCTTTGGTGAAATAGTCTTCCAGATCCTTCTAGGAAGGATATAAGGGTTTGGATTTACACCGTGTCCCTGCTACTGTGGTTCAATTTGTCTAATTCACAGAAACTGGTTATGTCTTACAGTTTTACATCAATATTCTCAGATAATAATGATTATTTTTTTTTCCCGTGTTGCATGTCTGAAGATTTAGAATGCTATCTGGGTACTTGTTGCCTTTTCTGCCAGTGTGCTTTTTTTCGTTCCTGCAGTGAGGCCAGTGCTGCCCTTCTTACCAGCTATCCTGTAGAAACCCCCCTGTAGCAGCTGTCTTAAACTTGGCGAGAAGCGTTCGGCTGGAGCATTGTGTTTTTCTGCGGAGGACAAAGCAGAGACGCCCAGAAAGTTCGTGCCCTGGAGGGCACCAGTTCATGAGTGGAGCTGCTCGTTTCTGGAGTGTGGGCAAGGGGTAGAGCGTTCCCAAGGTGTAACTGGGATGAGTCATAGCTGGAACTGGTATAGAAAATTGCAGTATTTGTGTATTTGGGGAATGTGTATATATACAGAATGTGCTCTGGAGTGAATAACACAGTCGGTGTCTCTGAAGCAATCTGAAGGATGGATATAGCCTGCCTGAAGCACTGTTTTCACCCGTATCCCAAATATAACCAGGAAAACATTCTTCAGCTTCTGGGTGCTTGTGGTGGAACAAGCGCTCAAACGAAGACTTGTCTGAAGTGAGAAACGCATCGAGGCTTCACCCCAAAATTGAGGCTGTGTCACAAACACTGGTGTCTTGCCCACACCTTCTTCATAGGTCGCTGGCAGGGTTTAGGATATAGATATTTTTTGCACAAGGCATGTGAAAAGCATCAAAGACACTAATTGCAGGACCGTAAATAACTTCCTAAATGCAATTCTTACAGGGACGCTTGGGGAAAAAAAATAATAAAAAAGCCTAATCCTTTTGCAGGAACAATGCCATGAACCCAGTTTTGGTGAATTTTTCTGCCAGTGAATTCAGCAGCGAGACTGTCCATGGAAAGGGAACAAGTTTAACTGAATTAGTGAGTACCATAAAGCATTTTAATTTCTTCCTCTTTATTTCCCCTTTGTGCTTGTGTGAGAGGTTTTTTATCAGAGTTAGGTTGATGGTTGGACTAGATGATCTTAAAGGTCCCTTCCAACCCAGACAATTCTACAATTCTGTGATTCTATATGGGTATCAATGACTCTGGTCAGCTGAAAATGAGTTCCTTACTTCCCTTTTTCTGATTTTAGTTTGGGTCGATACCCGCCTGTTCTAGTTTATACGTCTGGCTGCTCCGTGTGTGTGTTAACGAGCTGTTGTTATGCCCCCATACAAATATGGTATTCTTCTCCAAGTTGCTTTCGCGGTCCACAGATGGAGCCGTGCATAAAAATATTGTGGGAAAAACGTTGCCCAACTGCGACAATGATACTTGGATGAAACCTAAAAGGTCTTATTTAGGAAAAGCTAACGAATATGTCAAGTTTTACCATGGGCAGTGGGTGAGCAGCTGTACGGCTTCTGAGATGGGGCATGCGGCGTGGCTCTGCACCAGGAATGCTATAGTTATTAATGATTTATTAATAATCTTCAAATTATACAGGCCCTGGAAGCCCAGAACCCTTCCCACAGACCCTGTCTCACTGGCAGGTGCTGAAAATCAGCTATTTTAACCAGAAATGTGCTGTTTTGTCAGGAAGTTTGTCCCTCAGTGCGGCATGTTCCAGATTTTTGGGGTTGCTGGTTCAAAAGCTGTATTTTAAAAAATTCTATGGAATATTAAAGTACCAAAAGGTATTCTTTAAGAAACATTCAAAATGCTGGGTTGGCTATGGAGAGCGGCTCCTCTGCCAGCCGTAGCCACTTGTTCCTTTGATAATCATTATGGTTTGCCCTGAATTAGCCACTTTTAGCAGAAAATTGCTGTCATCTTTACAAGCCCCAGAGCCTTAAAGAGAGGGACAAAAGGCACTCATTTTTTAAAAAACCACATTGCTCAGAAGTGTGTGAGTCCAGGTGCCAAAGCAGCTCAGGGGCTTTGGCAGCTGAAACGGGGTTAGAAACACAAGTCAACAGGTTTCCAAAGTGTAAAAATCTGTGCACGTACAAAAAGGTGAAGAGGAGGATGGGGTGGGAGAAGCTCTCCTTGTTTTGGCAAGACCCAGCTCTGGGCTACCTGCCTTGGCTGGCTCATCGGACCAGATCCATTTAACTGTGATTGATTTGCTTTTTTAAAATTTGCATCTGGTTTACGCCTATCTGTATGATCCCCATGAAGTTCTCCTCGTGTGCCATGGTGGGACCTCGTACTCTCTTTGTTGAGAAGGCAAATAATGCTGCCTGAATAACACACAGACACAGAGGCAGCACATTGAAGGCAGAGCTGAGAGGGGCCAGCTGCATCTGCATCTCTGTTGCAAATACCTGCTTGCAAATTTACCGTGCTCCATTCTAGATGTCTTTGAGCTCTTTTGCCCCAGTGGTCTCCCCAGGAACCGTCCCAGAGTTTTCCCTCGGGCAGCTGGGGAAGGGGAAGAACATGGCATGAGTCCAGCGCACGTGGTGGGCTGTGGGTTAGGAGGAGACACTAAGAAAAAGTTGTTTTCTTTGGGATATGCCATTCCCAGTCTTTTACCTAAATGCTTGATGCTTTCTCTAACTTTTTGTTTTACTACAAAACTTGTTTGGTGTTTTGTAGGGAAAGGAGAGAGAGCGTCTTATGAGAGAGTCTTTCCCTAACAGTCTTATGCTGTTAGGGAAAACTGCACTTTTAGAAAACTCTAGGGTCTGAATTTGTGACAATATTTCCTTTACAGCTGGCCCTGGGGTGCGGGTTCCAAGGTCTTGGTGTTTCTGAGCTTGTTGGGTGTGGGGACGAGGAAGAGTGAGACCCGGGCACTTGCCCCAAGTTGCCAACAGGGTTATTTCATACCATGAGCAGCAGTTTGGTGTTTCTCTCATCATGTCTAAATTTGTCCTGTAGCAAGGTTGACCTGTAACATATACTTAAACAATATTTTTTTTAAAGTCTGTTTCTCAAATTCAGAGTAGCATCCATTCCAAGGGCTCTAATGCACTGTGACGTGTGTTACCGTGTGTGTTATGAAGATTTCTAAACCTTTTCTTTCACCTTCCTTGAGCTTCAGACCAGCTGGCATTTCTGTCTTCACAGCTGCTTCCTCATTTTCGTCCCCCACACTTTCCCTTCACTCCCTTATTTTAGCCATTTCAAGTGCTTTGTCCACTAAGGCTCCTCTAAGTAGGAGGAAATAATTTGTTTGCCAGTAATACAGGGTGTATCAAGGCAAACCGACCGTGATTTCCCTATTGGGCTCCATGGACATACACATAAGAGCATCTCTCAGCAGGTATTGCTCTGAGATGAAGTATAATGCTCAAACAGGAAGGAAAAGAGCAGCAGGAACACAGTAACCCCTTATGAGATGGATTTTTCCTTTTTTCTTTCATGGCTAGGGTAAGGTTTGCAGAAGGGATATCTTTTTCCCTTGTTAAGGATATTGCTGTGCTATCTTGTTAGTAGCTGCTCCCTTTGCTGTTATCTGCCAGAGCAGGTTTCCTCAGAGAGGAGAGCTCCTTGTGCCACCCCAGGGTGTTTTCTGGTGGCTGAATTTTGAGGGATGCTGCTGGGACAGCCCTCTGGAGTGAGCCATGGGCAGGGGCTCAGCAGGCTACGGGCAGGACCTCGCTGCATGATGTCCTTCCAGCAGATCATGTCTTCTTCCATCTCCACATTCCCCACAATCCCATGTACAGAAGAGGTGGGAGCTCAGGGGGGGTGTGACCGACGCTCATCAAGAGCATCCTTTCATTTCCCTTTTCCTTCTGCAGGCCTGGGTGCTTTTGCATTTGGGAGCAAAGCAAAGAGAAGTACCCATGTTGGGGACATCCAGACCTGCCCAGGAATGATGCTGTGTCACCATTCATCCAGCAGACCACCTGGAAGCTGTGTCTGTCCCACCAAAAACCTGGCACTCTGCTCCATGGGGCTGCAGCCCCTCTTCCAGCCTCTGCTGACCGGGAATAAAATCTGTGCTCTGCAGCCGTGTTCAGGTACCAACTTGTTCCAAGCAGCAGATAAAACCCCTCTTATTCACCCAGAAATACAGCAAATGTGGTTTTTTCCCCCTAATACTATTGCCAGTAGTGTCCCTGCCCATGGCAGGATGTTGGAACTTGATGATCTTTAAGGTCCCTTCCAACTCTAACCATTCTATGATTCTATGAAATGTATATATTTATACTGCTGTCATATTTCATTTTGCCAGCTGTTTTAAAAAAAACCGCAGGATTTAAAAATCCTTGCAGCCAGCATAGGTAAGGGGAGGAAGGAGCGTTTAAAAATTCAGCTCATTTGGAGTAATTTTTAATCTCTTCTCCTAATTATTTAATCACTGAAACAGCGCTGAGGACGTGTCATAAATAATGTCACGCGTCTGTCTGTTCCCCCAGTAGCTGCTGTCTTCCTGGCCGAGGCACAATACAGCTCCTTCATCTTATATTCTAATTGATCTGGATTCATATTACCCAGTAACATCAGAGCAATCTGGAAAGGCAACCAAAGGTAACTTCATTTTTTTATTTGCTTTAACAAACAATATTTTGTCAGGAGACATGTACTTGTGGGCCATCACAGACACACACGCGCTCTTGGTGCCTTTGGTGGTGGCACCACTCGCCTCAACATAGGCTGTTCTCTCCAGCGCTCCCGCTACAAATTAAGAAAATAATCTTTGAATGGTATAAAATGAAGCAGAATTAGAGAATAGTAGTGTATGGGACAGAAATTTGCTGTTTGTTTAGCAGACACGTGGGTGCACGTACACAAGATGCTCACATCCTACTGTGCTTTCTGGCTGCAGAGGGCTTTCAATGCCTTCCTGATTCTCCCCAGTGCCTTCGGAAGAGGGATGAGCCCTTGTTTTCTACCCTTTCCAGGTTTAGCAGAATGGGGTTAGAAAGGGAATGGAAAATATGGTTGGTTCTGGAGAACAAGCTGAAGTCGGCCATTATAGCCAGTCAGACCTTAGAGCCCCTTCCAGTCCCTCAAGGGGCTCCAGGAAAGCTGGGGAGGGACTCTGGATCAGGGAGGGGAGCCCTAGGAGGAGGGGGAAGGGTTGGACACTGCAAGAGGGGAGATGGAGCTGAGAGGTGGGGAAGAACTTGTTGGCTGTGAGGGTGGTGAGAGCCTGGCCCAGGTTGCCCCGAGAAGCTGTGGCTGCCCCATCCCTGGAGGGGTTGAAGGGCAGGTTGGAGGGGGCTTGGAGCAACCTGGTCTGGTGGGAGGTGTCCCTGCCCAGGGCAGGGGGTGGCACTGGGGGGGCTTTAAGGTCTTTTCGCACCCAAATCATTCTATGATTCTATGTAAACGGCTCCTCCCTCAGGCTGAGGAGACGTTACGAAATGAGTAATGAGGTGGTGGAGTCTCCTTCTCTGGAGACATTCCGAACCCCTCTGGACACATTCCTGTGCAACCTGCTCTAGGTGGACCTGCTTTTCAGGGGGGTTGGACTAGATCATCTCCAGAGGTCCCTTCCAACCCCATATCATTCTGTGATTATGTGATTATGTGACATAGTCTATGGTGGAAAAGCGATGAGAAGATGCACATGAAGCTGTCCCTCTCTCCAAGGTTGCCTGTCTCCAAGCTCTCAGCAAGGACCTGGGGAGCAATCATTTTTTTTCTCTCCTGGTGCTCTGGGAGGTGCTCTGACACCCAGGGATCTGCTTTCCAGGAACACAATTTAATCTGAGGAAAGGCCAGCACATTGGATGAATGGGAAGAGCACCTGGCTCAGATCCAATCTTTATTTTTTTATGTCATAATTCCTTTATAAAATGCAGTGGCCATCCCGAGTTAAGGATGCACATCCATTTTGTCACTTCAGGCTGTGGTGTGCTTCAACGTGTGTATTTTGGGGGGGATTTATTCCATATCTCAAATCAGTGGATGGAGACTGAGGTCGTCCAGAGGGAAAGGAAAAGGCCACTGTGAGGAACTGCCCTGCCAAAGAGGGAAACTCTGTTTTTTCTTTATTAATCGTTCCTTTCTGAAAATCAATTAGCTGGCAGAGGCAACCCAGCAAGTGTCTCGGTAGCTATGGAGACGGACTGGAGAACTGGGGGAGAAAAGTACAGTTTATTCATGAAAAGCCCAAGTTTTGTGTTCTAGTATTTTTAACTGTTTAGAGAGAATCAGAAACTGTTTTAATCCAGAAATGCTTATTGCCTGCTACAAACTAGTGCACTCTGGGGGGACCGAGCTGTATATTTCCTGCCTTGGCTCCCCCAGTACATGTAGATAAAAAGATGAAGCCTAAAGCAACTTCAGGGGTGTCATTGTGTCCTTGGGGTTCATGGGGGTCCTCAACCTCCTGCTTTTGGTGCTGCTTTTGATGCAAACCAGCTGGGATTTATCTATGAAACGCGCCAAGTACTTCCCCTTCCTATTAAAATAATAATTTTGCGCTGGAAGCCAAATGAGGAAAGCTGATGATTTAAGCATGGAGTATGATAATTAGTGCCAGGCTGGTGGTGTGGTTCATGAGGACCCTTTGCAGCCCCGGAGGTGTTTGCTGCCTGTGACTTCCTGCTTTGCTGGGGCTGATGTGAAGGTTTTGCAGATTTCCTTCAGATTAACTGTTTCTTCCCATTTTCTAGCCGTTGGACTGGGATCTAGAAGATCACACCACGCTGATGCTCCAGGGTCAGCTGGAGATACTTTATTCAGGTTGTCATTAAGAAAACTGGAAGTAGTGTTCCCTGATGTGATGCTGTGCCGTTTTTTTGAGTGGAGGAGAAGTGTTCTACCCCATAGAGTTATGGAATCAAAGAATCATCTGGGTTGGAAGGGATCTTTCAGATTATGGAGTCCAACCATCAAGCCAGCACTGCCCAAACCCCCACTGACTCATGTCCCTCAGCACCACGTCTGCCCGGCTTTGAAATCCCTCCAGGGATGGCGACTCCACCACTGCCCTGGGCAGCCTCTTCCAATATATTCCATATATGCCCCTGGTGTGGGCACACACGTTTCAGTATTGCAGGGCTGCCCAAACCTGCTTCTCAACATGGGATATTGAGGGGTTCCTCAGGGAAAGATTGTTTTTCCTTCTGGCAACAGCACTGCAGCCCCAGTACTGAAGGTCCATGCTCCTTCTTAGCAACATTCCCATAGGCATCCACGTCAGAAGAGATCATGCCTCCTTTGGCCAGGGGCTGCAGTTTGAACATCTCCCTTTTTTTTTCCTAGCACTTTCCAAAAGGAAATTGATCTAATATCTGAGACAATGTTTTGTTTTGAACAGGGCAAAATTCTTTGCAAAGTCTGCCATGCAAAAATAAATTTGAAAGGAAGCTGCTTCACTTTGAAAATTCCCTTGTAGAGAACTTCAAAATTTTGCTTTTAAAGGGTTGGATTTTACTCTCTTTGATAGATTGATAGCAATTCATTGCATAGCACAGGGTCTTGGTCCTTTGGGTCATCTGTCTGCGGCACAGCTATGAACCATAGAATGGTTTGGGTTGGAAGGGACCTGAAAGCCCCCCCAGTGCCACTCCTTGCCGTGGGCAGGAACACCTCCCACCAGACCAGGTTGCTCCAAGCCCCCTCCAACCTGGCCTTGAACCCCTCCAGGGATGGGGCAGCCACAGGGATGAGAAGGTGTCTTGGAAGATATCAATGACAAAAGGTGTAGTTGGGTTGCACTTTGAAAGGACCTTGGAATGAGGTCAACCTTGTCTAGTGGGAGGTGTCCCTGCCCCGGGCAGGGGGTGGCACTGGGGGGGCTTTAAGGTCCCTTCCAACCCAAACCATTCTATGATCCTATGCGTGATGGTGCAACTGGCTGCTGTAAGGGATGCTTGGATTGCATGGTCTGTGGGGTGGAGGAGGCTGCAGCTGCTGGCTTCTAAATCAATAGGGAGGGCACTGTTGGGACATGCTGGACTCATAGATTTCTCATACACTTCCCCATGGCTCAAAGCCTGAGCTACAACAGGTGCCAAACCAGCAGCAGATCCAGGAGATCTGAAGGTGCTTGGACTCTCCCAACTGCCCCATGCACACATCAGCGGCTCCAGCAACCCAGCACCCTCCGTGCCATGGAGGGATGAAGCAGAGAGGTGATGCCCAAGGGTCCTGGACCCACCAGGGCTGCTTCTGTGTGGGTGGGAGGTCACAAGGAGCAGATGGAGTCCTTGCCTCTGAGCAGCAGATGTAAAAAAATCCAGTAAATACAATGAAATTCAAGCTGCCACCTGACTGGAGCTGTAGCAAAGCGGTGGTGGTAAAGGTGACATCTCAGGGTCCCGTAATTATTCAGCCGGTGATTTCCGCATCCAATCCGAGCGCTTTGCAAGGCAAAGCACATTTTTTTCTCGCCGCTCGCTTGCTGCGTTTTAACCTGGCCATGAAAAAAAAATCAAGATATCTCATTCACACTTCCACCTCTTCACCAGCCAGATCCGCGGTAGGAGCCAGCGTAAGTGACAATTTCGTTGCGAAAGCAGGAAAGCCCCAGCGTGGAGTTCATTTTGCAGATCCAGGTCCCGAATCTATTCCCAGCCGCACAGCAGTGTCAATCAGGAATAACAGCCTCATGTCGGTGCAACGCAGCCCCCAGAGATTATTTATTTTTTTCAGCAGCGAGCAAGGTCGAAACTTAAGGCTGTATTTGTCTCTGTGGAGCTGAAAGTGACAGATTTTTCCCTGTGAAAAGCAGCGATCCGGACCCCCGGGAAGCAGTTACACGTGCGTGTCCAAGAGGATGGCCAGAGACTCATTCCCTAGCAGGTAATCTCCCAGATTTACTCCTGAGGACCACCTTAAAAATTTTAAATTTTAACTGGCATGTGCTGCAATGCCTTGCTTCGAGGGAGACTTCTTATTTTAATTGGTACCAATGAAAAAACAAAAAAGGGGAAAGACATCCAGCCCCCCGAGGCTTGCAGCGTGGCCCTGCCTCACCTCCCACCGGGATCATTGGGGAACGTGGCTGCTCGGAGGCAAACTTTTGGGATTGCTCGGCTCCAGAAATATCCCTGAGTTCCCGTGGGCAACAGTCTACGTGGTGTTTAAAGAAAACTCTTCTGATTGCTTTGTTTCTTTTTTTCCCCCGGTTTTGTACAGCCTCCTTTGCTGTTTCTGATGGCAGAGGAGGCCAGCGCCGAGGTGGTGGGATGCTCTGGGGTGGCCTGGTATTGTCCCTTGGTCCTCTACTGGCTTCAGCTCCCTCCGGTGCCCTGTGTCCCTGTCCCTCCATCCCTTTCCCACCGGCTCCGGGCTGCTCCAGCTCTGCTCCCGCTGCTCCAGGAGGGAGCCTGAAAATACTCGTGGGTGTCTGGGGGAGGACAAGTTGCCACAGAGTGACAAACCTATGACATTTTGTATAAAATCTGCAATTTCATACCTTTTTCTTTTTTTTTTTTTTTAAAGAAAAGCCATTAATGAGTACATTCATGCGAAATACTGTGCTGTTTCCCTGTTAACCCATTATTAAGATTTCTTCTCTGTCGTTTCCAGCATTGTTTTCTGCCTCGGCTTCTGCCCCATCCGCTCTCAGCACGATGATTTGTCCTGTGACATGGAGCTGCTTTTGGGTCTAGGGATCCACACATTTGGGAAAAGACATGAGAAAAGATGAAAACTCTCCATGTCGGAGGCAATTAACACTTTTTAATCATCTTGGAGAGCCCCTTCCAGTCCCTAAAGGGGGGGCTCCAGGAGAGCTGGGGAGGGACTCTGGATGAGGGAGGGGAGCCCTAGGAGGAGGGGGAAGGGTTGGACCCTGAAAGAGGGGAGATGGAGCTGAGATGTGGGGAAGAACTTCTTGGCTGTGAGGGTGGTGAGAGCCTGGCCCAGGTTGCCCCGAGAAGCTGTGGCTGCCCCATCCCTGGAGGGGTTCAAGGCCAGGTTGGAGGGGGCTTGGAGCAACCTGGTCTGGTGGGAGGTGTCCCTGCCCAGGGCAGGGGGTGGCACTGGGGGGGCTTTAAGGTCCCCTCCCACCCAAACCATTCTGTGATTCTGTGATATTTTTAACCTAAAACATGAGATAGATTGGAGTTTTCTGAACAACCCCATCTAAAAAATTGACTCTACCAAAATTTTACCTTAAATACTTCCCCTCCAGCCCCCTTGGCTTTCCTTCACCAGGGGATTCAGAGCATTTTGACTCATGTCTTTGTGCAGCTGCAGGTGGGGCTTTCAGGCAGAGCGTATGAATGTCCCTGTAGTGAAACCAGTTTAGTGACAGGAAGAGTAGAATGCTTTGGAAACCCTTTGTATGGAGCTGAGGCCTTGGAGGGGAGTGCAG
This sequence comes from Arenaria interpres, assembly GCA_013399435.1. Taxonomy (NCBI): domain Eukaryota; kingdom Metazoa; phylum Chordata; class Aves; order Charadriiformes; family Scolopacidae; genus Arenaria; species Arenaria interpres. The sequence goes on along the minus strand of VXAK01003107.1, from coordinate 238,718 downwards.
CAGGAGAGCAGCCCTAGGGGCTCAGTGGGTTTGGTCCCCAGATCCTCTGTGATGAGGTCCACAGCTGGGTGAGCTTTCTTCAGAGAGCTGGGCAGGCAGAGATGCAATGTGCTTTGCTCAACCTTCCGCAGAGAGGGGAAATTCAATTATTTCAATTAATCAAGCAGACATCACTCTGCTTCATCAGTGGACTAGTAGGTGGTAGCGCTATAAATTAATGAATAGTATGTTAACATGAACTGCTCAAAAACATCTTCCTCTGTAGTAGTGAAGAGTTTCGTAGATAATAACGTAACAATGAGGCTGAAGTTATCCCCTCTTGCATAAGGAGACATCGTTTTTCCTGCAAAAAACAACGAGAGGGAAATCACAGAATCACAGAATGGTTTGGGTGGGAAGGGACCTTAAAGCCCCCCCAGTGCCACCCCCTGCCCTGGGCAGGGACACCTCCCACCACACCAGGTTGCTCCAAGCCCCCTCCAACCTGGCCTTGAACCCCTCCAGGGAGGGGGCAGCCACAGCTTCTCGGGGCAACCTGGGCCAGGCTCTCACCTCCCTCACAGCCAAGAAGTTCTTCCCCACATCTCACTAAACAACCTGGAAATTAGTTTGCAATCAAAGTTGTTGGAGAGTGAGCAAACCCCAATGAACCCTCGGCCAGGTGCACCACGGGTGGACATGAGCTGGTCCCACCAGCATCATGACAGCCTGGTTATCTGCTGCAATGCTGGATGTGAGGCTGAATGAAATACTTGGATGTGACTGGACTTGGCTGGGCTCTGCCCAGGCTTCACTCCGGGGCAAACAGCAGCAAAACTGCCCTTTCCTCACATATTTCCCTTATTAGTGGAGACTTTGGGTGTCACTGACATGAATTAGGAAACCTCCAGTGGTGAAGAGGACTTTTTTAGCCTGGTTGTGCCGTCTTTGACAAACAGCCAAGGCATCCAGGAGCCCCAAAGAGAACCTGTGCATCTAGGGTAGCGTGGCGAAGATTCCAGTCCTGCTTTAAATAGTAGAAGAAGCTGTTTCCGAGTGTTTTCGTCAGGCACATCACCACACCTGGCAATTTTGGGTCTTTATTATAGTCAATTCCTTTTTGTTTGCCCCTGGTAAATCAGAGTTTCCCTTTGCTGCTGCAAACAAACCCAAACCAGCCGCTTCTCTGGTGCTATCGAGGAATCCTGAGGGATGACACTGGGGAGCGGTGGCTGCTCCCTGTAGGTCCGCAGCACATTCCCATTGTAGAAACACGTTATTTCTCTATAATCCATCTCTGAAGTACATTTACAGAATGTGCCCGGTAACAAACCAGACAGTTTCAAGTATTTTCAGAACCAAACACACACATTTAAAATTCAGTGCTGGTATATTTTGAGATAGCAGAAGAGTTTTAGTGCTGTAATAAATTGCAGTTTATTGCGCTTCTCAATCAGCTGGTGGGGTATCGGTTGCGGTGGGGTATCAGTGCAGGGGTGGTGGTTTACAGTACAATAAAACTGGGCTACACGGGGGACACTGTAATTGGAGCTTCAATTTAATAAAAATATCTCTAGAAAGAAGTAATCTCGTTTACTTCAACAGGAGCAAACCGACGACTAATTAAAATTAGACATTCTCGATTACATCCTAAATGGATCTGATGGCTTCGTTAATCTGAAGCGACGAGGCAGCTCTGTCTTTGTCAACATATTAAATATTCGGCACTGTGCTCTGGACGTGGTGCAAGAGCGGGGATGGCGGCTGCTGCCCAGCGTGGTCCACCTTCCCCAACATATTTTGAGTGGAGTTTGGTCGGACGGTGGTCTCTCCGTGTGCATCCTCCAGTTGAGAGCCCACGCCTAGAAAATCCCGGAGAAGACAAGTATTGTGTCTAATTAAGTGCCTTTTCATAGAATCAGAGAACCATAGAACGGTTTGGGTTGGAAGGGATCTTAAAGACCATCCAGTTCCAACCCCCTGCCCTGGGCAGGGACACCTCCCACCAGACCAGGTTGCTTTTCATGTAAGAAAAGCTGGAAGCTGGAAAAACCTCTTGATCCATCACCCCACAGCTATGGGGCACCATCAGTCCCCTCTTCAGTCATCTCCTGTTTGTCGTGTGGTGTTTAATTACCTGTCCCAGCATTTTGGTGTCACAGAGACCTATTTGGGCATGAAGAGTGGGACCAGAATCTGCAGCAGAAGAACCTCCCCAACTCCTCAAGGAGCCCTGTGGCACGGTAGTATTCCTTGTTTTGTCCTGGCTTGATGTAAAACTTGTTTAAGGTCTTCACACAAAAGCAATTAGGGATTTGGAATAAACTTATTCTCTTTAAAAACAGGCTTTGAGTCCTGGAAAATTATAGACGAGGAGAAAACATCCATGAACAATGATTTTGGGCATGTATCTGAGGCAGGGACCCGTCTCACCCACGTGCTGAGTTGATAAAATCATCTCCTAAAATGCCCCCTAAAAGTCCTGCCCGTTTTGTGGTCCTGTGAATAAACTGCAGTGGGCTGATAGCAACCTCGAGAAGGGAAGAAGAAGAGGGAAAAAACCCCTCTCAGGTGTAAATACTCTGTGCTAAAAGCAATTTGATGCTGAATTTGTCCCAGAAAACCAAATCCTCATGAGACAAATGCTTCAGGCTTCAGTCTGGCAGCTCCTGCCTGGTCCCACTCCACTGGATGATCTCTGAGGTCCCTTCCAACCCAGACCATTCTGTGACTCTCTATGAATAGTGTTTGCTACAAAGTCATGGATTATTGGACAATGATTTTGCTCATGTTTCCACTTCCATGTGAAGCTTCAGTTGGTTTTGGGGAGAGCAGGAGCTCTGGCCATTACTGCCCAATGTCTGTCTTTGGTTTCTAATGTTGGTTTTTTTTCTTCAAACTCAAATAAAATTCCATTTTTCCCTGTCTGTCTCTTAATGTTTTCTCTCGGTGTGGCAGCCAAAGGGCTGTTGTGTGGGTACAGGGCTGATGTTGGTTTATTAAAAAAAAAAAAAAGATGCCTTTTTACCATCTTTGTAGCAATCTGATTTTTTTCTATGGAAAAATTATTGGTATCTCCTGGCAAGGAGAATGATGAAACTCCTGACTTTTTGATGAAATATTGCAGTTTGCAATTACAAAAATGTTTTGAATTGGAGAATGTTGTGTGAAAGTGTTAAGTATTTGAACACTTTGTTTTTCCTGAATGCCCCTCTGGCTCCTCCTGTGGGGCATGACTCTGTAGCTGGTTTTTAACTTAGACTTACATGACGGGAAGCTTTTACCTCTCGGTGAGGCTCAGGATGTAGGAGGAGATTGGCATGTTCTCCTGTTGAAACACCTCATTACGGGCTCAGGAGAGAGCGAGAGCAGTGGTTGTCCCGTCCCATCCCATCCCATCCCATCCCATCCCATCCCATCCCATCCCATCCCATCCCATCCCAGGGATGCAGCTGGTCGTGGGGAAGATGCAGATAAATGTGAAAATTGTCATCTCACTTGGCAAAGCAGAACCTTGCCTTTGCCAGGTTGAAGAGCTGGTAAGAAAAGAAGCCAAAGATGTTGTTTCCACTCTTTAACTTGGTGACAAATGTCTAAGTCAGGGTGCACGGCTTCCTCGCACAGGTGTTGTGTTTGTAGATGTCCCCTTTGCAGAGCTGCTCCTTCCATCCCTGTATGTGGTAGCACCCATCTTCAACTTCAGCTCCTTTTCAGGACCTGCCTTCCCTATCTGTTATTTTATACTTCTCTGCATTGTATTTCACCTACCATTTTGTTACTAACAGTCTGGAAACAACAGACTGCAAATGAGATGCCTATTAAATGCAGCTCTTTTAATCACAAGGTGCTTCCCCAGCTGTTTCGGGGTCTTTCCTTCATATAAAATGCTCTGGAGGTGACTGTTTTGGTTTTTCCCATGTAGTCTCTGATCTCTGAATGAGTTATTCCTCTGCCCCTCTTTCTTTGGGGCTTTCTGGTTGGCTTCTCCGAGGGCTTCTCTGGCCGGAGCCAGCCCCACTCCCTGCCCCACTGCCACCCCACAGCCTCAGCCCCCTCTCACCTGCACAGGGTTGCACCTGGACGTGGTGAAAAGTACTGATTTTGCCGATAATCTGTTACACACATCCTCTCCTCGGCCTTTTCAGCAGCTGATATAAACCACATGTGGCATCTGCACATGACAGCTGGAGACGATGGCTCTCAGACAACGCACTTCATTCAGACACTCTTTGGATATCAAAATTGCTCCCTGTGCTCTGTCTACTGTCAGCGTAATAGTTCTGCTGTCATAACTAAATGCTGACATCTGTTTTTTTGTAAAGGGCGTTGAAAAGGATGCAGATAATAAGTCCCTGAATTGTTTGATTATCCCCCTTGAGGGACGGGTCTCAGCCTGCAGAGCACCTCTGAGCTGCCTGCGCGCTGGAGTCCCTGGAAACACAGAATTACAGAATGATATGGGGTTGGAAGGGACCTCTGGAGATCATCTCCTCCAACCCCCTGCCAGAGCAGGTCCACCCAGAGCAGGTCCCACAGGAACGTGTCCAGGCAGGGTTTGAATGTCTCCAGAGAAGGAGACTCCACCACCTCCCTGGGCAGCCTCTTCCAGGG
>VXAK01003107.1:175728-233681 GCA_013399435.1 Arenaria interpres | reverse complement strand
CCCAGGTGCAGCACCCTACACTTGCCCTTGTTGAATTTCATCACATTCCTCTCTGCCTGACTCTCCAGCCTGTCCAGGTCTCGCTGGATGGTGGCACAGCCTTCTGGTGTGTCAGCCACCCCTCCCAGCTTTGTATCTTCACCCAGCAGCGGCTTTTAATCCTGAGGGAGAGCATTTTGACCCGGGCTTTAGTCTCGAGAGAAGCATCACCTGTGTTTTAGATTTCTTCCAGTCCTACAAAGGCTTTCATTTCCCCTACAGGTTTATAAAAATATAAGTAGGTGGGCTTCTGCCCGACTGGCAATAATTACCTGTGCCCGGTTTTCTTTTTCACAGCAGTTCTGTGTCGGAGGAATTGTTTTCCTCCCCATAGACCCCACTGCTGGATGCAAAGCACATCTGCAGGCACTCAAATGTGCAAATTCTCTCCTCTCTGCTTACTTTTAATACCGCGAGTTCAAGTAATTCCTAGCACAAATTTAGGAGATCTCGCTCTGACCTCTTAGAGAACGGAGCTCTTCGAATAGCATAAGCTGCTGTGTTTGCTGACTTTGACGTGTTCTTAATGCTCGGCAGTGCTGGTTTTTTTGAGAAATGTATATAATCCACCCGTACTTCACCGCTAAGGGAAATAAAAACACAAGGAGCGAGGATGACGATTTCTGATGATGGTTTTCACGGGATGCCGTGCTCCAACTTGCTGCTCCCTCACGGCAAAGCCCAATCTGTATTCTCTGCCTCTTCCCAGAGCCATGTGGACCAGCAAGCTCACATGCTGCGATGTCTCAAAGGGGGAAGATGCTGGGCTCCAAGGCTTCTAGCTGACCTGTTTTGTAATTCCACCGCATCGCAAATTTATAAGCAAATAGGATTTTTACTCTCAGAAACTCCAAGCAGAGAGGATCTGACAGCATCGCAGGAAATATTTTACCAAATCTGTGTAGTCCTGAAATATTAATGCTGGGATGAACACAGAGGACAGCCTCGCCGCTGTACCACGAGCAGTGCCGGGGATCTCAGCCGACGTGTAACTCCTGTTGTGGATTTTGCTGGGAAATCTGGGAGGTGATGACAATAATTCTCTCACTCAATGACCCCTCCCCACCCAGGAAGGGGAATCGGGAAAAAACAAGGAAACCCAAGGGCTGAAATATAAACAAGTTTAATAGAATAAGACTAGATAATTAACATTAATAACACTAAAGAACCAGTATTGATCCCGATATCGATATAAAACACCCCAGGACCATCCCCAGCCCACTCCCCAGCAGAAGCCGTGCTCTCCCCGCAGGGACAGCCAGTGTGGGACCCTGCGAGCGCTGCGGCTTCGGGAGGGAGGGAAGGGCTCAGGGCTCCGGCACCGGGGCAGGGAGTTCTCAGGATCCCAGCCATCGAGGGAGAGAGAGAGAGAGAGAGAGGACTCATCAGCAAACTTTCTAATTTATACTGAACATGCCATTCATGGTATGAAATAACCCTGTTGGCAGCTTGGGGCAAGTGCCTGGGTCTCGCTCCTCCTCATCCCCGCACCCGGGGAGCTCAAAAACACTGAGACCTTGGAACCCGCACCCCAGAGCTGGCTGTACAGGAAATATTGTCACAAATTCAGACATTAGAGTCTTCTAAAAGTGCAGTTTTTCCAAGCATTAGAAAGGACCTGACTGAAAAATAAAATTAGTGGAAGAGCAATCAAACCAGGACGTTGTGTTGGGTCTTTGAGCTGGGTACAACACCCGTGGGCAGTGCAGAGCATGCAGGACCCTGGTCTCCACCAACGGGACACTGCTTAGAGCAGGAGAACGTACCCCAGACCCCATGTTCTCTGCCCGTCACCCCTGGCAGCCGGGCTTGAGTGGGGGAGATGCAGTCAGAGCTGTGAAGTGGAAATTCAGTGGAGAAGTGGAAGAAGCATTATTTGCATTTGGGGGGGATGGTGGTGTTGTGTTGTCCTTTACACAAATATCCAGATGCAATATGCAAATCTACTCTTTATAGGAGGACCCAGACTGCAGACGGGGTTGTCTTTGTGCATTAAATTGCCCTATCAGTGTGAACGATGCTGCCCCGCTTTCCGTGGTCTCCTCCTCTCTCCGTGGCTCACAGCTCGGCACCAAAGAGGCTCCCAGGCACTTGGGGAGATTAAAAGGATGATTAAAAAAATAAGAACAAAACCAGATCCGGCGGTCTTTTAAAAGGGGATTTATTTGTAATCAGAGAAAGAGGAAAATGAGGTCCCAACCTGCTGCGCTGCAAAGCGGGAGAGTCACTTTAAGGGCTTGAGCTGGACCCTGGTTCGTTTATGGTCTTCGCCACCTGTAATTAAATACAAGTTATCAGGGCAGAACGTATCTGCCTGCTTACACTGCACTGAAATACGGTACTCTGCTTTCAGCAAATAAAACTGAAGTGCCTGTATTTTATTATTTCTTGTGTTTGTTTGTCTTCCCAGCTGTGCGAGGCGCTGCGGGAGCATCCCGTGTGTCCCGAGACACACCGGGGACAGGCCCTGGCAACTCCCGAACTTCCGAGACACAGTAAAGCTTTGGGATAAGCCCTGTACAACAGCAATGAATTGCAAGATTTAATTTTTCTTAATTTTTTTTCCATTATAATTTTTACCTGCCTTAATAAAAATATTAGAAAATAACCGAAACCTCGATTTGGAATATGGAAACATCCTTGCTTCTTCGTACCGTAACTTTTAGGCTGTCTCGTGCTTGTCCTTCTTGGCTTTGTACAAGAAGAGCAGCTTTTTATTCTATGTTTGGTGTTTTGGTTGGAAAATGATTTCTGAAGGGAGTAATCACGTAACACATCTACTGTTTTTCTCACAAGTCTATGAAGCAAGTGAAGACAGAATATTTTTTTCCTCTGAGCTTGTCATTGTCCCAAGTGAAGCTTGAGCCCACACCCTGTCCCACAGCAAAGAGGGGAGTGCTGGAGGCTTTGGATTGCAATTAATTTGTCTATAGTAGGACTACATAAACAGCTGTAATTAGAGCACAAAAGTCAATCCTTTTGTCTGGAGTGCCCAGATTATGAGCCAATTCTTACAACCCTTCCTGAGCTCAGACACTTGCCCAGAAGCTGGCAGGTGCTGTTGGTCAAAGGGAGGCAGCGTGGGATGGATGGCTCTTCTCTACAGGCTGCAAAATGCAAAAATACCCAAAAAAGCAAGAGGCAAGGACCTGGCACAAGTTTCTTCCTGGCCATCTTGATAAGTAAACACTTCTGAGTTGGGACTTCAAACTCAGTGCAGTTTCATGGCAGTTCTCGTCTCTAAGTGGAGTCTTCAGGGAAAAACATTTGGAAGATTCAGAACTCTGTCTGAGTTGTGGGGGTTCAGCCTGGAGAAGAGAAGGCTCCGGGGAGACCTTCCAGCCCCTTCCAGTCCCTCAAGGGGCTCCAGGAAAGCTGGGGAGGGACTCTGGATCAGGGAGGGGAGCCCTAGGAGGAGGGGGAAGGGTTGGACACTGAAAGAGGGGAGATGGAGCTGAGATGTGGGGAAGAACTTCTTGGCTGTGAGGGCGGTGAGAGCCTGGCCCAGGTTGCCCCGAGAAGCTGTGGCTGCCCCAGCCCTGGAGGGGTTCAAGGCCAGGCGGGAGGGGGCTTGGAGCAACCTGGTGTGGTGGGAGGCGTCCCTGCCCAGGGCAGGGGGAGGCACTGGGGGGGCTTTAAGGTCCCTTCCCCCCCAAACCATTCTGTGATTCTATATTTGATAATGGTACCCACATCTTCCTCTTCTCTTTCTCTCATATTTCTGCATGAAGAAGTTCAAGGGTCTTGCGTACCCAGAAAATTACTTTTGGTTTTACTCCTTTTGTATCGGGGGATGCCATGGGGCCACCCCACAGCCAGGGGATGGGGAAAACAACTTTTCCCTGAAAAACAGACCTTTGGGGCTGCAGAGACCATCTCCATAGCAGCAGGTTGGGCGAGAGTAAATTGCTTAACAGGCCCTTGCTAATATCTATAAATCATGTGAAGAGTCCAAAACTTTCATTTATCTCATATATTGTAGCTTGTCACAAATCCTGTAATACATCATTACGGTGTCTGAATAGCATAAAATAACTCAACAAAGAACGAGAGGCAGGACACATCTGGCATGTCTAGACTGGGAAAATAGGTTATGTTTGAAAATGTGAGCTCTTCCCCCAGAGTCACTCATGACCAGTTAACATATTTTTGAAAGTATTAAATTGCATTTGCATTAGGAGAAAAAAATCATGTTTAAATTGCTATTAACTAACACATTTTCAAGTGTGGCCTATTTTTCCTCATTTAGAAGTGGCTGTTATCAGCTGAGCTGTCACCAGCATGAGAGGGGATGTAGGAAATGTGAAGAGGTAGGAAATGTTAAAGGAGGCTTTTTATTGTCCCCAATATTTGGTGCGGGTTTAATTCAGCTTTCGGCTGGAGATTCCTATAACCTGTTTTGCTGGAACCAGTTTGTGTCTCCATTAAAGGAAGGGGTAATTAATTGGGGAACATGGGGTTTCTTGGTAAGAGAATCAATAAGACATCTCGCCGAGCAGGTAAGTCTGGGAAATCTTCGGTGGTGCATCTCTCTGTCCTTCACTGCACCTTGAAGATGATCAGAGGGCTGGATGCTGCTGCTCGAGGCATCACCCCAAAAGCCTCACCGGGGCTGTCCCCCCCGTGCAGCCATGCCATCCCGTGCACTGGCCTCCTCCAGATCCTGTGGGGTTCACACCAGGGAAATTTTTTTGGCTTATTGGCTCTTCTCTGCCTCCTTCCCCAAAGCCCTGGCCATTCCTACCTCAGCTGTGAGCGAAACACAGCCTTCATTAAAACGCCTGAAAGTGTCAGCTCTCTCATCCCCTTAAACCACAAAATCCTCTTGGTTTTATTTTGCTTTCATATCTTGTTACCTCCATGGGCTCTTGCTGCTTTCTGGGGAGAAGATCACCCGAACCTTCCCTGCAGCAGCCCCCTGCTCGTCCCCTGGCAGCGGAGGAGCTCGGAAATTCAGTCCAACTATTAATAAACTCACAAAACTATCACTATGAGCAGCAGCTAAAAATACTTGCTGGATAGGCCGAGATTAATTAAGGCTCGCGCATCCGTTCTTAACTACTTTTCACCCTGATTTTGAAGCAGAGGAATTGAAAAAGGGTTATTTAATGTGCAATGGTCGCGAATGCAGCAGAGCTGGGATGCCCTGAGGTTTCTCTGCAGCATGGATGGGGCCAGGACAGCTTCAGCCCCTTGAAGAGATGAGATTGCTGGGTTTATTTGAGCAATGGGGCAAAGCATGAGGTCTGCAATCCTTCATCCTCTGACAGCTCTCAATCCCTGTTAAGATAACCAAAGGGGTTTTTATCCTTTGCCCGATGAGGTCAAACTGAGCTACTGAACTCTTCACTGCTGATTTAGGTCATTCCCTTCCCAGATTTCCCCTCTCTCGTTTCCAGAGCAATAATCAGTTCTTTGGACAACTCCTCGGCATGAGATGCACGTTGAAAGAAGAGCCACTGGAGACAAAATCATGCCAGTGACGGCACCAGACTGGTTCCCTGGGATGTCCCTGCCCCGTCCTCTTCCATTCTCTGCAAAGAAAGACCTTTCTGTGTGCCATCACATGTCACCAAGATGGTGTGTGGAGGTTCCTTGCCCTCTGATTTCTGACTCGGAGGCTCCTTCTTGGAGCTCACGTTCCCTCAGCAGGTTGAGGATAATCTGCTCCAGGGGCAGTGGCTGCATGTGAACCCCAATGCCTCGCTGAAAGTCTTAGTCATAATTATTTGTTATCTAATGTGAGACATTAACATAAAAGTAATTAATGGAAAAGTACTTCTCATGGATAAAAACAGAAAAAAAGGCAAAATAATAAAGTGTCACTGTATACATCAAATAGTTATTAAAAATCCACACTAGCAAAAAACATAGAATCACAGAATGGTTTGGGTGGGAAGGGACCTTAAAGCCCCCCCAGTGCCACCCCCTGCCCTGGGCAGGGACACCTCCCACCACACCAGGTTGCTCCAAGCCCCCTCCAACCTGGCCTTGAACCCCTCCAGGGATGGGGCAGCCACAGCTTCTCGGGGCAACCTGGGCCAGGCTCTCACCACCCTCACAGCCAAGAAGTTCTTCCCCACATCTCAGCACCATCTCCCCTCTTTCAGAGTCCAACCCTTCCCCCTCCTCCTAGGGCTCCCCTCCCTCATCCAGAGTCCCTCCCCAGCTTTCCTGGAGCCCCTTGAGGGACTGGAAGGGGCTGGAAGGTCTTCCTGGAGCCTTCTCTTCTCCAGGCTGAACCCCCCAACTCTCTCAGCCTGTCCTCCCAGCAGAGGGGCTCCAGCCCTCCCAACATCTCTGTGGCCTCCTCTGGCCCTGCTCCAACAGCTCCATGTCCTTCTTATGCTGCCTCCCAAAGCCCTTCTGGAGGGGTTGACCTGCTCCCCCCACTTGCTGTGCTTCTGGAGGAGATCAGCATTGCATTCCCCAGTGCTCCTCCTCCTCTCCTCTGCTCAAAACCTGTAGCGAAGCCTGGAGCTATGACAGTAGACGTGCACAATGCACTGTGCTTCCGAAATCCATTGCATGGAGGTGTTGGCAGCCAAAGACATCCATTCCCTAGTTGCTGAGAGATTTAAATATTGTTGAAAATCTTGAGAAAATCAATAGACACGTTTAATGACTTCGCCTTGAGGGATGGCTTGAGCTATAGCAACTATTGACTGGGTGGTAGCACCAATAAATGGATGAAAACTGGCACCCCGTGCACCTTCTGCCATTCTGTTTGGAGATGTCGGTGGGATGCAACTGCTATTGGTCATGGGAACAACATGGGTTTCATCACAGCTTCCTACACATCCAACTATCCTGAGCTGGCTGCAAGCATCTGGCCCTGGTGGGTGATGTCCTGCCTCCAGCAAAGCTTCCATGAGTTTTATCTCCAGCTTTGGGGCAGGGGGTGCTGGGGCTGATGCCTGGGGTCTGCTGAGCATACACATCTCTCGGGAACAGCGAGGAAAGGCTTTGCTCTGTGTTTTGTCACAAACATCAGCAAACATCAGCCTGGGAGGTACAAACAAAAAGCTGCAGTCTCCTCCAGGCCAGTGCCGTCAAGGGGTGGAGCTGGTGGCCCCAGAAGTCCCTTGTCCCCACATTTTGTGATGCTACTTCCCTGGGGAAAACACACAGAAATGTCTTTGCATGTCCAGATTTGAAAATTCCTATTTGCAGTAGGATGACAAGTCTGCAAAATCCAATAACTATAGATTTCAGCTGTCTTCTCTGAAATACCATTTTCCTGGATTCCAGATATTTGATTAAGTTTAATTTGATTTGATTCCTTTTATTATTGATTCAATTCTTTTGAGAGTCAGACAACGATCGTTGGAGAAGGAAAACAAACATTTTTGTAAGATTAATGTGAACTTGTTAGGCAAAATGCAAGTGAAGTCAGCCACAGTTCCTTTTTTAGCTCTTTTATTCCTTGTTCCGTGTTGTGACAGTGCTGTTCCTTCCGCTCAGCTAAGAATAGCCAAAAGTCTCCCCGGAGCAGGCTCAGGCATGTGCTTCCTGGGGCTTCATAAGAAGAGTCAACTCTGCAGGAGCGTGTGAAGGGGAAAAACACCTCCAGCACCTTATCTTTGCCTTGTTTTTACTGACCATGACTGCTTTTCTTCTCTGCTACCCTTTCCAGGTATAAAATAGCTGTGGACTTTAGCTGCAGTCCAGGGATGAGTTCAGGTTAAATCCAAAGCTTTCTGTAAGTGATGCAGAGATCCACTGTGTCCCCAATATCAGAAGGACATGGAGCTGTTGGAGCAGGGCCAGAGGAGGCCCCGGAGATGCTGGGAGGGCTGGAGCCCCTCTGCTGGGAGGACAGGCTGAGAGAGTTGGGGGGTTCAGCCTGGAGAAGAGAAGGCTCCGGGGAGCCCTTCCAGCCCCTTCCAGCCCCTCAAGGGGCTCCAAGAAAGCTGGGGAGGGACTCTGGATGAGGGAGGGGAGCCCTAGGAGGAGGGGGAAGGGTTGGACACTGAAAGAGGGGAGATGGAGCTGAGATGTGGGGAAGAACTTCTTGGCTGTGAGGGTGGTGAGAGCCTGGCCCAGGTTGCCCAGAGAAGTTGCAGAGAGAGGGGCTTCTGTCAGGGTCATCTGCTTCTGTATGTTTGCCATAATTCTCCTTAAAGCTGGTGACAAGCCAATGGGGGTAACATGGCATTATTTTTTCTTAAGAGACAATGCATACATTTTATGCAGACACTAATGTATATAATACACAGGGATTTCTATCATGCCTGGTTCCTCTGAGTACCTTTTCCACCAGGACCGCGTCGAGCAGCTCCGTTGGGAAGCTTTCCCCATGCTGCTGAGGTCTAGGTGGTGCCTCTGACCAGGAGTCCCTGAGTTGCAGCTCCTAAAGGGGTTTTGAATCCAGCAAGTTACACAGGGCCAGATAACTCCAGGCTGACTGGATCAGAAAATTGTTCCCCTTACCCTTTTTTTTTTTTTTTTTTCAGTATTCTGCCCTTAGCTTTGCAAAGAATTTTGCATTCGCTGCAACAGGATGAGGATCAGGTTCCTTGTCACAGCTCCCGGTGAGGACTTCACCACAACCACGAGTGTTTCCACCCCACACATTTCAGACAGGTCGGAAAAGAGAAGCAGCAATTTCATGACAGGAAATTCAACTCCTTCTTGACACAACTATTAGATTGATTAGATGAAACAGTTTTGCATGAGCGTGGTGGCAGCAAATGGCAGCTTACGCAAGAGAGGTTAAAATAATCTAATAGGGTGGTGGTTTTTTTTTTCCCCACAACTATATTTTGACTGAACTCACAAGGATGTCATCTTCATGTACAATAACCCGCGCTGCTAAGTGCTGCGTGCTTATAGCCCTACCCACACTTCAGAGCCGAGCACCAGTTATGGGATGCCACCCTTTGTAAATTAATTAACCCTGAGTGCACAGCCATTTGCGAAGGGAAACAATAGATAGCAGCAGCTATAAAACCAGTTTTATGCCTTCGTGAGTATTTGTGAACCAAAGAGAAGTCATTAATACTTATTTTCTGCCAGCTTTTAGAGCTCAGAATTATCTCATTAAGCGCCGAAGGAAAGATGAGCTCACAGTGAGAAACCTCAGCTCTACACTTGCAAATAATTGCTGAAAGCCAGGTGAATATTCTTAATGCTTCCTAAGGTCTTAATGTGCAGGACTTTGTTTCAAAGACATCTTTTCCCCTGAGTTGCCTTTATTGTAACCTGTCCTGTCTGAGGTTTTTGTTCTTTTTTAGGATATCAGTTTTTATTTCCAGTCTTTACATTTTAATAATCGGTTTCATGCCTTTGGATATCTCTCTTCTGCTCCTGGCTGCCGGTCCTGCCGACGCCTGCGCTCCTCCTCCTGCCCGGCGTACGTGCTGAGACACATCAAAAATGTACATCAAATCTCTGGCCCTCCTGCTAACCCTAAATCATCCCGGTTGATGCAGTTGTCATAACTGTGCTGGCAACAATTAGAGGCGGCTCGATGAAGAATGTCACCAACGGTCAGAGCGTGGGAGCAGCAAATGCTGCAGCACTTATTTGACCATGATCTAATCATAGAATCATAGAATCATCCGGGTTGGAAGGGACCTTTCAGACCATGGAGTCCAACCACCAACCCAGCACTGCCCAAGCCCCCACTGACCCATGTCCCTCAGCACCACGTCTGCCCGGCTTTGAAATCCCTCCAGGGATGGCGACTCCACCACTGCCCTGGGCAGCCTCTGCCAAGGCTTCACAACCCTTTGGGGGAAGAAATTGTTCCCAATATCCATCCTAAACCTCCTCTGGCACAGTTTGAGGCCGTTTCCTCTTGTCCCATGGCCTGTGACTTGGGAGAAGAGACCGACACCCCTGGCTACCCCCTCCTTTCAGGGAGTTGTAGAGAGCGAGAAGGTCTCCCCTCAGCCTCCTTCTCTCCAGGCTGAACACCCCCAGCTCCCTCAGCCGATCCTCACAAGGCTTGTGCTCCAGACCCCTCACCAGCTCCGTTGCCCTTCTCTGGTAGCTTCATAGAATCACAGCATGGTTTGGGTTGGAAGGGACCTTCAAGCCCATCCAGTCCCACCCCCCTAGTCCTGGGCAGTGACACCTCCCACCAGACCAGGTTGCTGAAGGGCCCATCCAGCCTTTTCGTCTTTTGGGTGAAAATACTCCTTGGGTAAAACCCAACGTGTGTGTAACAGAGATGCCACCAAGGAACACCTTTGCTCTTTGCAGACCACCAGCAGCTTCTAGAGGTAAACATCATGAAAAGTTTCATGAGGATCTTCTGGCTGTGGGTACCAGAGGTCCCCACAGCGAGGCCACATCCTGCGCATCGCCTGAACATCTCCCTCTCCGGGCAGCTGGAAAATGAATCCTGCTGTGGATCCAGCCTCTCGGTGTCACTGACCCTCAGGAGCAGTGGCAGAAGCTGCGGTGGCACCGGTGGCTGCCGTCCCTCATTCAGCTTCCAGTATTAATTGGACAGAGAGTCGCTGCCAATATTTTGCCTTGAAAACGCGTTCCTGCCTCCCGTTCTGTAGCGGCTGAGGCTGTGGGTGTCTGCCAGCGCCTGCAATGCAGACAGGGCCAGGGCAGCACAGCTTCCTTCTCAAAAAAAAAAAAGCAAACAAAAGCAAGTTTAAGCAAAGTTGCAAGTTGGAGATTTTGCTCGATTATTTTTAAAGGTTCTTTCCTGAAACTTTCCCTCAGGAGTCGATTCTCATTAAATATTCACGGACCTTTCCAGCTGCCAGCCCTCCCTTCTCAGCCGCTGGGAGATGCGGGAAGGAAATCAGAGATGATGTTTGCTGCTGGATTCCTCCCCCTCCACTGAGGGAGACCCAGCTCCGAGGGGGCTTTCCCAGCTGTTTCCCAGAGGATTTGGGAGGGATGCACCTCCCTGACCCCCAGGAGGTATCACCATCCTTTTCCTTCCCCAACTCAGCACGAGTTCCCGAAGAACCCCGTCGTCAGTGAAGAGCACGGCAGCTTTTTGCCGACGGCCGCTCTCCCCCTGCTCCATAACGCCTCCTTAAATCAGCAAGTCCTTGACATAATTGGATCCCCGTACGTCGCTGAAGTTTGTAGCACAAATAAACATCTTCACTGCAGCTGTGGGGCTCACAAGATTTAAAAACGCGCTCATCTCCGAAGAAAAACCATGGGAGATGGTAGGTAGGAGATTCCTGCTGTAACAGTCTCTGGAACCAGGCATCCCTTTTTGCAGCTGGTTTACTCCTTTTTTTTTAAGCAACAAAAAGGTAAATTAAACCAAAGCTGGGCTGTTGCTCATACGATGACAGAGCTGCCAGAAGGAGGGTTGGGGCTCAGTATTGCTGAGTCAGCATTTGCCCATCGAGGGCGATGGCTGATGACAAGTCCTGGCCGCTGCTGTGGCATCCCGGAGCCTGTGGCCAGCAATGCTCGGCAGGGACCGACCCACAGCAGCCAAGAGAGTGACCGGTCACTCAAAGAGAGTGCAAAAGTAAAACAAGCAAATTGGGGAAGAAAGCCACAATTTTATTAATTAGCAGTTGGTCCGGAAAGACAGAACTTGGGAAATGCTGTTTTCTCTTATTAATCCTGGCACAGCTGTTTGAGGGTTATCTGGACAAGGGGATAAGTGATTTTTTCCTGAAAGCAGGTTTTGTGTTTCATCATTTCTTTAAAGCATGTTATTTCAATTACCATTTACCTAATGAACTCTTCAAATCTAATTAGCATAATCGGTGCCAATTTTGCGAAGAAAGATTCATCCTGCTGTAATAAAAGTTTTGAGAAATTTGCACGTACTCTGCAGAGGCCTGGGCTGGCAGACTGCTTCTGGGGGGGGCTCCCCCAAGTAACCAAGAGCTGGCTTTACACTTGCTGTTCCCTTCGCATCCAACGTCCAACCTGGCCTTGAACCCCTCCAGGGATGGGGCAGCCACAGCTTCTCGGGGCAACCTGGGCCAGGCTCTCACCACCCTCACAGCCAAGAAGCTCTTCCCCACCTCTCAGCTCCATCTCCCCTCTTTCAGGGTCCAACCCTTCCCCCTCCTCCTAGGGCTCCCCTCCCTGATCCAGAGTCCCTCCCCAGCTTTCCTGGAGCCCCTTGAGGGACTGGAAAGGGCTGGAAGGTCTCCCCGGAGCCTTCTCTTCTCCAGGCTGACCCCCCCCAACTCTCTCAGCCTGTCCTCCCAGCAGAGGGGCTCCAGCCCTCCCAGCATCTCCGGGGCCTCCTCTGGCCCCGCTGGAACAGCTCCATGTTCTTCTGATGATGGTGGCCCCAGACTGGAGGGGGGTCTCCCCAGAGGGGAGAAGAGGGGCAGAATCCCCCCCCGGCCCTGCTGGCCACGCTGCTCGGGATGTAGCCCAGGGTGCGGGGGGTTTCTGGGCTGCCAGCCCACGTTGCCGGGGCGTGTGGAGCTTCTCATCCACCAACACTCCCAAGTCCTTCTCCTCAGGGCTGCTCTCAGTCCATTCTCCACCCAGCCGGGATTTGTGCTTGTGATTCCACTGACACAGGTTTCACTTGGCCTTATTGAACTTCATGAGGTTGGCATGGACTCACCTCTCAAGCCTATCCAGGTCCCTCTGGATAGCTTCCCTTCCCTCCAGCATGTCGACCGCTCCACATGTCAACCACTACCAGTCCAGAGAAGTTGCTTCATGGTGAGGAAAATGTCATACTGCTTTGGCTTAGTCGCTGGCACTGAAAATACAAATGAGAATGAGTTTGAAACATAAATATCTATGTGGAGAGTGTCATTGTGACACTGTGATCGGGCAAAGATGTGCGTCCACCCCTGTTTGACAGCCATGGATAGGTGATGTGGTCTGGTCCTGCTCTGTGTTGGGCTATGCTGGCGTCAGGTGTGAAATGCAAACGCTCTTGTCTCCATCTGTGTCCCAATCATGAGTGCTTTCCTCACCAATTCAGCCAGCTGGGGAATTCACAATGATTTAAGTTTTGAACCCTTGCCTCCCTAAAAGTGGCGTGTTATCTGCTCATAAAAATATGCCACTGATGTTCTGGCCAATGTACAGATGGAGAAATTAAATGTACGACAAACATCCTTTACATCTGGCATATAGAAGCTGATAAGTATTTCCAGCTGGGGTTGACATAAAAGATTTAGAAGCTGCCAGGTGAAGGTTTGCCCGGCAGGAGCAGTCAGTGAAGGCAGAAAAATCAGTTTTTCCAGCAGGAGATCGGGGTGTAGTGGCTGGCCCCCTTGCAGGCCTGCCCTGCCCCTCACGGGTGCTCTGGGGGACCCAAAAGGCATTTGCCAACATTTTTTCCCCCAAAAGTATTTTTTTCCCCACAAAGTATTGCAGAGTTGGCGGGAAGTTTTGCCAGATCTGATGCCTGACTGCAGCCGCTCCGCGTGCAGCGAGGCTTTTCCGTGATACCCCTTTAACAAGCAAAGCTGTTCTGCAGCCAAAGCCTCACTTCGGAGCACCCTTATTTTGAATATTCCTCTTAAATGAATCTGACGGCGTTAATTTTACTAATATAATACGATGTGGAGGAGCATATGTTGCTGCAAAACAAGCTCCCTCCCAGAGGGCTGCCTGGAGGTGCTGCAGAGCGCGGCGTGCTCCGGCGCGCCCCCATCCACACGGCAACAACCTTCCTTCTCCATCGAATAAATCCTTCCTGCTATTTGCTTAAGCGGTTGCGGAGATGCCACTCTGTCTGCTAAAGAAGTCGTGAGTGTAACAGACAGCAATGAAAGCCTTGGCTCTGGCATCCCGTGGGGAACGCAGGGTTGGGCACAGGAGGATGCTCCTTCGCCCCCAGGGGCCGGTGCAGCAGCATGTGGGAATAGTCATGGTCCATAACCATGGGTCAGGTCTCTTCACAGAATCACAGACTCACAGAATGGGGTTGGAAGGGACCTCTGGAGATCATCTCCTCCAACGCCCTGCCGGAGAAGGTCCACCTAGAGCAGGTCCCACAGGAACGTGTCCAGGCGGGGTTTGGAATGTCTCCAGAGGAGACTCCACCACCTCCTTGGGGCAGCCTGTTCCAGGGCTCTGCCACCCTCAAAGTGAAAAAGTTCCTCCTCATGTTTAGGTGGAACTTCTTACATTCAAGTTTGTGCCTATTTCCTCTTGTCCTGTCGCTGGGCACCACTGAGAAAAGACGAGCCCCATCCTCCTGACACCCACCCTTTCAGTATTTAGAGGCGTTGATCAGATCCCCCCTCAGTCTTCTCTTCTCCAGACTAAAAAGACCCAAATCCCTCAGCCTCTCCTCATAAGAGAGATACTCCAGGCCCCTAATTATCTTTGTAGCCCTAAAATGATGACTGGAGTTCATTTTAAAAACAAATCATCATTTCTTGGGGTTTACTAGCCATAGTTTTCATGTCTCCTGCTATTCAGGTCGTCTGTGGTTAAAATAGAATAAGCCCCTTGTGCCCTAGGTTATAAAACAGAGGCTTGTAGCTTCCAAAACTGTCAGTAAAACTTAATATTCCAGGAACGTGGAAGGTCTGTGGATGGAAATCAATATTTCATGGTTTTCCTTCAGTACACACGCGCTGAGTGGTGGTGTTTGGGAGCAGGATGAGGGGCAGCAGCCTGGTCCTGCTCCTGCCTTTCCCTCCACCGTGTTCCCACCCCAGCTCCGGGGCTCCATCGGCAGTTTTTGGGGAGAGCCCTGAATGGCGGGAGAGCGGCACATCCCCTCTGCCCGCCTTCCACTGAGCAGCCTGGAAGTAACGGAGATGAGAACCATTTAAAAACAAGAAATGGTAACAAGTGTGGCCAGAGGTGAGTGTTGAAAAGGAGATTGTCTCTGCTCTTCACAAAATTGAATTCCTGGTGGAAGTGATTAGCAATATTGCTAATAATTTAGTGTGCTGAAAAAATGGATGCCCAAGGGCTGATTCTCCTGTCCTTTGCAGTGGTTTCGCACCCATCTCTCCCCTGCGGTGGCCATCCCTGTCTCCTGGCACAGATGCCAGCCCGGCAGTGCCAGGCTCCTGCGGGGACTTTGTCCCCTCTCTTTGGTGCCTGCAGCAGCGTGTTCTTCTGGGGAGAAGAGCTCCTTCGTGCTGTACTTTCCCCCAAAACTCTTTGGCATCCTGAGTTCAGGGAGGGTGCGGGGAGGGAGAGAAGCCAGGCATCGCCTCCAAGGTGCCCATCTCCATCTACCCCGTCCCAGCCCCAGGAACGGCTGCTGCTCATCTTCACGGGGTTTATCCATGCATGGAGAATAAGCACGAAGCTCTGAATAGTTAAAAGTGTTGCTTTTTGTTTGTTGGTGTTGCTTTTTGTTTGTTGTGTGGGTGTTTATTTTTGTCAAAATTACGTTGACGGTTGGACAAGATGATCTTTAAGGTCCCTTCCAACCTAGAAGATTCTGTGATGTTAAAAATGAAATTAGTAAGATGCTCATCCTCACCAGCAGACAACAGGACCTGCTGTTCCTGCCCGGTACCCTAATATATTTACTCCCTTTGCCTTCTCCATCGCTGGAGGTGGCTGCCTTGCCCTTCCTTCTGAAGGGTGTGCAGACGGGCAGTTGCTGGAGTCCAGCACACCGGGGACTGCACAGCTGGGAGCTGGAGAGTGAAACACCACCACAGTACCACCGAAGAAATTCTAAAACTTTAAATTATGCTTCGTGTCCCAGCCCTGAAGCATGTGCTGCTTGGACCGAAGAAATGGGAGAGAGAGAGGAGGGAAGAGCAGGACCCTGCCCCCCAGCTCCCCAGGGAGGGGGGGTGCCAGCATTTCTGCTTCCCCAGCATTTGTGTGCAGCTCCAGATCCCTTGATGCCACCAGCCCCGGCTGCCACCAGCCCACGGGCATCACCCTGTTTCAGCCTGAGATGCTGGAAGCTGTAATCTCTGCATTTAAACCCACAGGAAGAACATTTAAAGCTTTTTTTTTTTCCAGTGTAGGTAGTGTTTAATTCCCCCTTCCTCACCTCCCTGTCTTGACTGCTGATAATTTATTTTTGTTTATTAGTACAAAAGGTAAAGGTAAATTGCCTTTAGGCCAGCCCTTCGTCTCGGGTCTCCCAGGGGAGCTGCCGGAGGTCGTGCCTGTGCCGGGGAGAATCCCACCTCCAGCCCCTGCCCGCGCCTCCAGTTTCTGTGGTAACAGCACGTCTCCACCGCTTCCACTTCAACGTGCTAAAAAAAGTTATTAATAACAGCGGAATTTCTTTCATAGGATTTTTTTTCCGCTGAAGGAAGCCGGGCTTAGAGTTCAATTGCCCAGGTGTTTTGCCGGGGGAGGCTGCGGCCGCTTCCCTTGCTCCAACTGGTAATTGTTCTGATTCCCGGCATTCGGGTGCCACCGGAGCAGGGTGCCTGCCGGCTGTGAGCGCAGCTTCCCTGCTCTTCCTGCCAGTATCTGTAGGTTCAGGGGCTCTACTGGATTCTTACAAATTGCTGGAGCTGGCTGCAGAGACTTCGGATTCTGCTCTCCATGGCCTGTTGTTTGAACCGGTGTGAGAGAAAAGCCATAAAACTAGTTCGTTCACCCTAATATCCCTTTATTGTGCTGGCTGGATGCGGCTAGAAAAGCTGAATTTTTCTTCTGTGGTCTGACTTTTGTGTGATCTGGCTTTATTTCTGCTGTAAGTGGTTTATAATTGGCAATGGCCAGCTTTGTTGTGCCCATCACGTGAGGCTGAAGGCTTTCTTTGCGACCTCGCTATGTGTTTGCTATTCAGCTGCCTGCTCTCCCGTTTCTCTCATTTTAGGGAGAAAACTTGTCTTGGGAGCGTGGGAAAGGGAATTCCAGCTGGAAAGGGAATTACTCTGTGGGAATACATCCATCGGGGTCAGTTCGGTGAGGTTCGAAATCCCACTTTCTCCATTTCGAGAGAAACGGGAGCAGGTTCGGTGGCCGCAGCACATGTCCCCACCAGCCGGGGGAAGTCAAGAAGAGGGTCTGGACCCCCCTCCCTGGTACCCCCTCATGGATGCCCCAGGAGCTCTGCCCAACCATCTAAAGGCTCCTCAGCTGTGCCCTTTGACTGCAGGTGCTTCTTATTTATTTTTTTTTCTAGTAAGCTCCCCCCCAGAATAAATGGATCTTTTACTAATTTGCAATAAGGCTTTATAACTTCATTAACTAGAAGCCAAATTATGTTGGTTTCACTTGAAATCAACTGGAACAGATGAGGCTGCGGCATAAACCATTATAGATTCATCCTAAAAATTACTTTATTCCGAAAAATTAGATTGAGATCTCTCTAAATTCAGTGATGACCTAATCTAAACAAATGCACTGAATGCCTCATCCTGCTGCTCGTGGTCTCAGATGGCAAAAACCAGTATAACCTCTAAAACTGGACTATCCAGCTGGGAGCTGGGCATCCCGTAGAGCAGACAGTCTGACCTGAAAACCCCTGTCACCATCAGAAGGACATGGAGCTGTTGGATGGGGCCAGAGGTGGCCCCTCTGCTGGGAGTGGGGGCTGAGAGAGTTGGGGGGGTTCAGCCTGGAGAAGAGAAGGCTCCGGGGAGACCTTCCAGCCCCTTCCAGTCCCTCAAGGGGCTCCAGGAAAGCTGGGGAGGGACTCTGGATCAGGGAGGGGAGCCCTAGGAGGAGGGGGAAGGGTTGGACCCTGAAAGAGGGGAGATGGAGCTGAGATGTGGGGAAGAACTTCTTGGCTGTGAGGGTGGTGAGAGCCTGGCCCAGGTTGCCCAGAGAAGCTGTGGCTGCCCCATCCCTGGAGGGGTTCAAGGCCAGGTTGGAGGGGGCTTGGAGCAACGTGCTCTGGTGGGAGGTGTCTCTGCCCAGGGCAGGGGGTGGCACTGGGGGGGCTTTAAGGTCCCTTCCCACCCAAACCATTCTGTGATTCTATGATTCTATGATAAGAAATACACAGAAACGGGGTGAGTCCATGTGCCTTATGTGCCAACCCCAGCGAGCCCCCATGGTGCTGCCCATGCCCTAGGAGCTCCTGGAGGGCATTCCTGCCTGAAAACACTATTTGTAAATAAATGTGTGGAGTGATGAATGACTTGCAATGCTCCAACTATATTCCCTAACATCAAATCTCCTTTAAACCCTCAGCAGCAGCAGAGCCACAGGTACCTCTGCAGCCCCATGTTTTCTTCATGGATTTTGAGTTCCCTGATGGCCACAGGGACACGACGCATCCAGCTCTGATGGATCCTTCCGTTGCACCGTTTCACTATGAATAGTCGTGATTTCTCTAATCCCTGTTTCGGTGCTCTGTAGCACAGGGCTACAAGCCAAGGAGGTCACAGGGGAGAAGAGCCATGGGCCAGCACTGTGTGGTGGCCATCTAGGGGGACATCCTCCTGCCCCCAGCCCCAGGATGCCCCTTCTGTCCCCAGCCCCAGCAGGGAAAATCAGCCTGTCCAAAGCCTTGGGAGTTTAACTGGAAAAGCCATTGGGTCTTTGCTCCGCAGTGAGAAAATCAGTACAGAAAACTGGAAAAATGGGGAGCACGGTTTTTTTCTTTGCCATCAAGGGTGAGGTCAGATCAGACTTGGTGTTTGCTCCAACTTTCTACCCATACCCAGACACCTCGCTTCAGGACACTGCCTCCCACAGCTGCCCTTGCTGGCAGAGGTAATTAGTTTTTAAGTGAAAATAACTTATGACTTCTATTGTCTCAGCCTTATGGCTTGAAAGGTCCAGTTTAAAATGCAATAGCTGTATTTCCATCTTCTTTTTTTTTATTTTTTATTTTATTTTATTAAAGATTGTTAACTCAAAGTTCATACATCCTATTGTTAAACAATCTGTTTAAACTAAGCGCTAGACCCGGCTGCTACACTCCAACCCTCCAACACACGGCAGTGGCCTTTAGAAGGTGCCAAGTTTGCTCAGGAGAAAAAGCTGGCAGAACTTTCCACCCAAAATGATCCACTGGCTTCTTGGGACTATTATATATTCAGATTAAGGGAGGGAGGCCGAAGTCTGTCTATATAAATGTCATCTAAAGCCTGCTTAATGGAATTAGCAGGAGTAAGTCGGTGGAACTCCATGGAAGTCAATTGAGTTGCTCCCACTTAATTGGCAAATTTGTCATCAAATACTTAATTTGCTCTATAGAGGAATGGAAACATGTTATATATTCTGTATGCTAAAAATAGTCCACCTGTTGGTCTTTCATCATTAATAAAACTTAAATAAGGAATTGTGTGCAGCTTGAAAAGCCCATAAATCCCATGAGAAGGTAGTTAAAAAGTATTAATTGGCAAAGAAGGTGCTGCAACATTCATGGTGTGTGGGATGCTCCGGTCCTGCTATGGTGGAGCCTGGTGGATGCCCAGCCACTCACTGGTTTATGTGGAAATGGAGAGTGGGTCCAAAACCTGCCTGGTTTTGCCTTGTCCCCTTGGCAGAGGGACGTGGTTGGGAGCTGCCTGTGCACCCACCAGACCCTCTTCGCTCTCTCCATGCCAACATGAGACACCTACAAAGCCGGTGTCAAAACACGGAGAGCTCTGCCCACCCTTTGTGCTAAAAAAGGTGGTCTGGGGGCTCTGAAGAAGGGGCTGTGGAGGGTCCCCACCACCCTGTGGTCTGTGTGGGACCAGCCCAGGGCAAATCAGGCATGAGCCCAGAGAGCAGCTGGTTTGGGTTTGTTCCTTATTGGTTTATTTGGTTTTGTGTTTTCACTCTTGCAAACAGCAGTATTGTGAAGGGGCTGGGGTCAATTTAATGCTTTAATGCTCAGGTTGCTCTTCCTTATTGCAGGTTCAGTTCGGAAGAACGGAGGGGCAACGTTGCGTGTGTGGACATCGAGCAGAGATGGTTGAGGTGCCATGAACAAGAGGAAAGCAGTGAGAGACCTGCTGATGTTTTAAGTGAGAATCAGCTTTTATCTGTACAGACAGGGAAAGGTGGTGTTTGAGCCCGAGAAGCCAAGGGGTGGTGGAGCTGTGGGCTCTGATGGGGACGTCCCCAGCACAGCAAGGAGGTCTGTGGTCCTCTGCCACCCTCCTCCCGAGCCTCCACACCACTGAAACCACGGCTCAAACCCTCCCATTGAAGAGGCTCTTTGACAAGACTGTGGGGCAGAGAAAACCAGGGCAAAAAAAAAAAAAAAAGAAGAGACGTAATTAAAAATTAGGAGCTGGACTTCAGAAAAGAAGATTAAGGTATTAGACTAAGGCAAAAGCCGCAGTGACTACATGGCAGCACTTAATTTTCTTCCCCAGGGCAGACTGAATGCCTGACTTCTGGCCATTTGATGATGTTTTCGAGATTGCTGTGTGGGTTCGGTACAAAGCGTCTGCCTGCTTTCCCCTCTTCAGCCTGGCATTATCATCTCACAGTAATTACATTTTTCACAAAACGAGACAGGATAAATACGTACTTTTTTTTTGCAAACATCAATATTTCCATGGGGTTAAATTGGCGGTTCCCTTATGTTGAAGCAAGGACGTCAGTGTTTCTAAGCCTGACTTGTCAGCCTTTCCCTTGGCCAGATAATAATAGACTTATTGATCGTTATTCAGAAAAACAGAGTAAAGGAACTCTGTTTTTCTATGGAAAGCCAGAATTTGACCCGGTGGGTTGTGAGAGGAAGACTCTGTGCTCCCCCTCTTAGTCAATACACGTTAGGCACTAAGATTTATTTAATTATTTCAGGCCTCCACAGCAAGATATTTATATTTTAGTGTTCTGCTCTGTGCAAATCCAGCTGCTCTGGTTTTCAGCAGGGTTTGTGTTGAAACTGTTGTTTAAAATAAACCATGGCACAGGCTGGACCATCGCTTGGGAGGGTGCGACCTGGCCCTTCTGGCCATTCCCTGGCCCAGGAACGAAGGGCTGGTGGTCACCTGCTCAAGGCAAGCTGCTGGCTCATCTCCATCGCTCCAGAGGTTGGTGAGGTCTGGGTTTGCCGGTCCAACGCCTCTTGGGATGGCGATCTCAGCTTAGGGGAGGACGACCTCCGACGGATGGGCTGAGCCTGTAGCTGATGGGCACAGTGCTTCTCCAGGCTAGATGCTGAAGCTCTCAGTTGAGGACAAACTTCAGCAGCCTCTCACCTCCCAGACAAACAGCTTGACCGCTGAGCTGCTGCTGGTGAGTCATCGGTCTTAGTAATTCTCTGCCAGGAGTTTTAAAGTGGTGTGGATTCTTTGTAATAAGAAACAATGACAGAAACTCAGAATTCTGGTTTCTGAAGTTATTTTCAAGTAGGAGAGAAGGCTTTGCAGGGCAATGCTGCAGGTCCACGTTTATCCCAAACAACTGCTGCACACGTTTGTTGAGTACATCAGTTAAAAAGGCATTTATTTCTAGCTGCCAGCCATGGAAACTCATCTTGCTCCCTAGAAGAGGCTGCTGTGACTCATGCACCATGACAAGCGCAGAGGCAGAGGAGCTGTGTCTTCCCTGCCTTCCCCGCTTCCCACCCCAGCCCTGCTGGGGCTCTGCAGGCTGTGATTAAGGACCACACAGAGAATCACAGAATGGTTAGAGTTGGAAGGGACCTTAAAGATCATCCAGTTCCAACCCCCTGCCCTGGGCAGGGAAACCTCCCACCAGACCAGGTTGATCAAAGCCCCCTCCAGCCTGGCCTTGAACCCCTCAAGGGATGAGACATGAAGCACATCAGGTCATGCATCATTCCCCGGCCTGGGGTCCCTGCTCAGCCGTGGTTTTTCTGACCCACCCATGGGAATGGAAATGGTGCACCTGGAAAAGAAACCTGGAAGAGAAACCCCAGCAAAATGTAGTGAAACTTCTAGATTAATGTGAATAGCCTGCAAGGTGGTTAGAGGACCGTGTTAAAGCTATGGTTTGGTTTGGGTAGGACCTTAACAAATACTTTCCTTATAATGTGTTCACAATGCAAATCCATAGAAGAATTTCCAAGAGGTAATGTAGTGTTTGAAAATCACAAATCCAGCTATTAAAATCCCAGAGAACTCAGATGATGCCTGTGGAGGAGAGTGACGGCCCTTGGAAGTAACAAATAGAGGAAGGTGCTGGAGATGGAGCAGGTTTTGGCAGGGAGCGAGAGCTGTGGACCTCACCAGAGAGACCGTCACCCATTAAAGGTCTCAGGTCTGTGGAAGAAAGGAATTAAGCCTTTCACTTCTTTTTTCCCCACTGCCGCCCTGAGGCTGAGCAGCACCATAGGGGCACCAACGTGCACCCAAGGGAGCTCAAAACCACCCCCATTTCAGGTGGTTTCATACAGCAGAAGTCTGCCAGTTGGTAACCAACAGCATTAAAGGGCAATGACGATTTCAGTCCACAACTTCTGCCATTTCTCACTTGCTGAAGCCTCTGCTTTTCGCCGAATTAGCTACAAAGATTTCCAGGTGGATTTTCAGCTGGTGTGAATTGCTGCGACTCCTCTCAAGTCCGTGGAGGTTTGTGATCCTGTGTCAACCGATAATTTGGCCCCTTGTCTTCAAAAAGGAGTCAAGGCTTATATCCATGACAGGAAAAAGTTATTAGTAAGTGAAAATTGCTTCTTTTACTTTTTCTGCTTCTCCTCATGACAGCAAATAACAGTGCAGAAGAGCACTCACAGACCTATGAGAACAGGAGCTGATAAGAGCAGAAAAAGAAATAGCCAAAAATACAACTGCAAAGGCGAAAGCAGCAAAGCGGATCAATATTTTCCCTCCTGCTGCTGGGGGATATGGGCCTGGGGGTGCTGCAGTGGTGGGACCAAGCTGGGGGAAGAAACAAACAGGAGAACATAAAATTCCAGCTGGGGACCCTCAGCCTTATGAAATAGAGAGGAGGGATGAGAACTGGCAGGAAAGCCTGCCAGCATCATGGGGTATCGAAGTGGCTGCTGAGGATGCTGAGGTAACGGGTGAACGACCTGGACTCAGTTGGGTTCAGTACCTCCCTCGGCTCAGTTCAGGGTTAATTCAAGAGAAGCGTGGCCAGCAGGTCACAGGAGGTGATTCTACCCCTCTACTCCGCACTTGTGAGACCCCACCTGGAGCACTGTGTCCAGCTTTGGAGTCCTCAGCACAGGAAGGACATGGACCTGTTGGATCGGGTCCAGAGGAGGGCCACAAAGATGATCAGAGGGATGGAGCACCTCTCCTACGAAGACAGGCTGAGAGAGCTGGGGTTGTTCAGCCTGGAGAAGAGAAGGCTGCGGGGAGACTATATAGACTATATATATTTCAGTATCTGAAGGGAGCCTATAGGAGAGCTGCGGAGGGACTCTTTGTCAGGAAGTGTAGTGACAGGACAAGGGGCACAGGTTTTAAACTGGAAGTGGGGAGATTAAGATTAGATACTAGAAAGAAATTCTTTCCTATGAGGGTGGTGAGACGCTGGAAGAGGTTGCCCAGAGAAGCTGTGGCTGCCCCATCCCTGGAGGGGTTCAAGGCCAGGTTGGAGGGGGCTTGGAGCAACCTGGGCTGGTGGGAGGTGTCCCTGCCCAGGGCAGGGGGGGGAACTGGGGGGGCTTTAAAGTCCCTTCCAACCCAAACCATTCTATGATTCTATGACAATCCTGTTGGTGCCTTCAGGCTGCAGGCAGTAGTTAGGCAGGGGTGACCCCTCCATCACTCCTCAAAGCTCTGCCAGCGCCTTCACTAAGCGTGTCGGAGAGTTTCCCAAAAGCAGCACCAAGCAGCGTAGACCGAAGCATGGTCTGAAAATGGAATGCTAAATAAATCCTCGACTTCGGTGCTGTTAATTGATGCCCAGAGCATCATCCCCACTGGGAGGGAATGGCTGGCGCGAAGAGTTCAGCCAGAGCACACGCTGCCGTCCTTCGACTCCCTAAACAGGGAGGAAAACAAAAAAGCAACAAATCTGTTTTCTAAGTTTCAGAATATAAAGTTTCCGAATATACAGGCAGCACAGGTAATACAGCAGTGAGCCATTAAAAAAAAGCAATGCTTCTACCTAAAACCTATGATTTTCCTGGAAGCCAGCGAAAATCTCGCTGGATAGGGCTGGTAGAATCAAAAATTTCCTTTCCAGGAAAGGTGAAGACAAACATCAGAGGTGTGTGGGGATGCCCTTACCAGGCTCCGGGCTTGGTTCAACAGCCAAACCATGAGCGCTGCTCGTCACAGCCCCTTTGTTGAGGGGGGGGAGCCGGAGCCAGGCTCTGGTTGAAGGAGGAGGAAAGGCTCTCCTTGACGTCAATGAGAATTAAATCGAATCCCTGGAAAGGATCCAAGAGGAAAGTGAGTGAATAATTCACAACCAATAATTTATGCGGAAAATGTAGTTTCTTTTCCCACTCGAGGCTTGTCTGTAAAATGGAAAAGATTACTTCGGCTGTGCTTGTTGTTTGAATTTGTTTAATTAAGCTGAGTGAGGCTTGGAATCTCAGGTTTATTTCACGGATTGGTTGTATATAGCTTGTATATCTGATACTTAATACTCCGAAAAAACTCCCCGGCTTTGTCTAGGGAGGAATTAGCTGAGCTGTGTGGCGATGCTGACTTCTGTGCTCTGATTGAAAGGCATAATACTTGCAGGGCTTGACCCAAATCTCTTTTTCATCTCTTGCTCTTGGATTAAGCCCAGGATCGAGAAGAGGCTTGAAGAAATACTTGTCGTAGATCCTTAAGACATTTGAGAGAAGGAGGAGACAAGGATAACTGGGAAATTTTAGTAAACATTGAACATTTTTTTGCATCGCTTCAGAGTCATTTGGAGCATCTGAGGTTTCCTGAGAATGAGCCTTCTGCGACAGGTCCTGCTTTGCTAAAAAAATGAGAAAGTGTGGAAGAGGAGCTGCAGAAGGTGCCCAGGCCCACCTTCACCCAAACATCCTTTCCTAAAGGAAAAAAAAACCAAACCAACAACAAGAAGAAGCTCCATACATTTAATGCAGCCTTGCACCTGTGCTACAGTCTTACTAAATTTGGGTAGGTAATAAGCAAAGGGTCTAATTCCGTTGAGACAACTCAGTGTCCTCAAACCAGGGCGCATGACACCCCAGAGGAGCCATGAGTTAGTTTAAGCAGGCCACAAGTAATTAGAGAAGTGAGACTTGAAAAGACTTTAAAGAAATTATAATTATTCTTTATAAATTTTAATAAATGATTTAGTTTTTTTAAAAAGGGAAAACTTACTTGTAATTAAAAAAAAAATCTATTTGCGTATTTAGGGAGCAGCCTGGTTGCGTCAGGGCAGGGGGGGAAGGAGGCACCTTGGTTGCTGGTGGTGACAGCTCGCCCCGAGCAGGGGACAATCACCGCTTTGAAACGCTTGGCAGCAGCTTGCTCCATCCAGAGCGGGGAGCCAGCAATTGCAGACGGTTTTCATCTTCCCTGTCCTGAAAGATCTGAGTTGCTGCCAGGTTTAGAAGATGAATTTAAAAGGCTGTTGCTGGTATTGCACGTGTCAGAACAGGTAAACCCTGTCCTCGCTGCTGGGCTCGGGCTGGGAGCGGCTGTTCCCGGTCTGGATGCAGGGGATGGTGGAGCTGGGATGCATCTCTCCTGCCTTTCCAAATGCAAAAGTCGGTGCTTACAGCAGAATTAATTTAGGCGTGGGGTGTTGTTTTTTGGGGTTTGGTGGTTTTTTTCATCCCGAAGTACCTGTTTTACCCAGTCCTTAAGGGCACCCCAGTTCTTCCATCTCTGCCTTGCCAGTGTTCATCCATCCGCAGGCGCTTCTTTCTTCTGCCAGGGCCATAAATTGCAATTTTGAGTTCAGTGGAAGCCAAGACCTGATGTCTCTGAGGAGCTTCATTAGTGACCCCTCTGCAGCCAACCATCCCTCCTACCACCACGCTCCGTATTTCGCCCTCGAAGTCTATGTCCACCCCACCAGCCCCGCACGGATCCTGTGCTCCCCAGGTGACTACAGGGCTCGGTTACATGTCACGGTCTGTCCGTTCTCTGCTCCTGGTGGGCCTTTCCAGGCACTTAAGGGACTGAGTGCTCATATACCTTTGTTTTTAGCATGGAAGATGATGCGATATCTCATGCTGAGAGCTGGAGAGGGGGTAGCAATCACTGGGTTTCAGGAGGGACTTCCAAACTCTGCTCCCGCAAATTTGCCTCCTTATGCTCAGCTCCGGCTCTTCAAAGTATTTTCTCTTTTCCTTTTGTCAGGGAAATACATGTAATCACAGAGGTGCTGTTCTAAAATGTACTGCTCAATTTACGTAACCCATCGCATTAATTAACATTCATCTGAACAGACCTAGGTGTGGGGGGGGAGAATAATAGAGTTCTTATAATCAGTCTTCTGGGAAAAAGATATCATAATTCCAGCGCGCGAATACTGTTTCATCCATTGAAAAATATTCCCCCGCTCCCTCGTCAAGAGGGGAGTGAAGAAGAGAAGGAAGAAGGATGGTCAGATCACAGCTGTTTCTAATTCAAATGCCGAGGCTCTCCGTGGCACTGAATATTTTGAACAGACAGCGCCTGCAGTGTCAGGCTCCGCCAGACGCAGGAACTTCTTATCTCCGAGGAATATATTCCTCTGGCTTTGCGGAGCTGGTGTTCCAGAAATGTGGCAGATCTAAAAATCCCCCACTCCACACCTGTGGGACTCTGACAAGGGATTAACGGGGGAAGGAGCGTTTCGTTAGGACATCCAAGCTTTTACACCGAGCCATGGGTTTTGGCCTATCTGGAGATGAATGAGGAGCTGATGGTTGGGGCGCTGCTGATATTAATTATTCACCACTCCAGATCAGGCAGCAGTGAGAAGGGACAGGAGTAGACATTTGTGCTGTGCAAACCCACTTCTGTCACACTCCATCCTCTGATGCTGGAGCCTGTCCTGTAAATACCTTCTGTCCTGGGTGGAGGAGGTTTAGGGGGGACGTTGCGTGACCATGAAGGAATGGGAGCTGCATCTGGGGCTGCCAGGACTCTCCCTGCAGCCCCCCCGTGTCCCGGTTCACCACTGGGCAAGGAACAACAGGAGATGGAGTAAAAGCCACGGGTGGAAGGATGCAGAAACTAAGGAATAGGAGGGAAAAGGCTGGGTGGGATGGAGCGGTGCCTCTCCTTCAGCAGGGAACCCCTCTGCAGATCCCAGCTTCAAGAGTTTTCTCTTCATTCCTGCAGATGGACCAAACGGTGGGGGAATCCAAGAGGTATCGCACTCCAGTTGGGTCTGAGAGCCGAGGAGACGGAAGGAAAACAAACCTGCAGCGATCCCAGCCAAGAGCATCTCTGCCATCCCGAAGGGCTGATGGATCCTCAGGTAGGAGAACACGTTGTGACAGCAAGATCAGGGACAGACCTCGGTGGGGAGGGGCAGATCCAGAAGAATAATCTTGATGGCAACTACCAGGCAAGAGGAGCTGTGGAGTTTTGGGAGGCGCACGGTGCTTTGGACATGACTTGGAATAAAAAGTGCTAGAACAAGACAGGCAGAAGAGGACAGGGAGTGACATCAAAAAGAGCCACGTGCTGTGAGAAGCTGCTCAAAACGCCCAGGGTCTGGAAGAAGATGCAGGAGCTGCGATGGATTATGTCACATGAAATCAGGATAAATACTAAGCTGGAATGAAATGAGGACGGCAGCAAGGGTTCAGGGCAATTACTCAGGGAAACATGGACATAATTGCATGGGATAAGGGACTGTCAGCTGGGAAGTGCAGGGTCATTTATTAAGCCCACTTCTGGTGCTAGTGCCAGAACCCACATGGGATGTGCCATAGTGCTC
Source organism: Arenaria interpres (assembly GCA_013399435.1). Lineage (NCBI taxonomy): Eukaryota > Metazoa > Chordata > Aves > Charadriiformes > Scolopacidae > Arenaria > Arenaria interpres. The sequence goes on along the minus strand of VXAK01003107.1, from coordinate 206,090 downwards.
CATCAGCCACAAGAGAAAAGAAGCCACAAGAGTGGCAAACCGGGAAAACCCAGTGCCAGTCATGGTGATTTCTCTGTATTAAAGTAAGAGAGAGAAAATAAAACAGTTGTGCATGTGTAGGCTCATAAATGACTGCTGCTTTTGAGGACTGACCGTGGCTTCCTTCGTAAAGCTCCAACAGCTTGAAGCATACATGATTCTTCCACGGGCTGCAGGTGCTGGGAGCTTTTTTGTTCTTAAATGCCTGAATGTATTTATCACATTTGCCAGTGCATCCATCTATCACACTTCCAGGAAAAAAGCGTGATGTATTCGATGCTGCAGAAGATACCGAGCTCTGCAGAGATGATGGTTTGGCCTGGGAATCAGCAGCTGAGCAGACAGAACCTTCTCTCCAGCGTCAGGTGGAGATGGAGAGCAGGCTCCTGTGGCTAATGAACCGCAGCTCAGCAAGAGCCTGATTAAAGTTGCACCTGGACTAAGAAGATACAGTGAGAGACCACGGAGCAGGGAAAGCTGATTTCCCTCAGTCTCCTCAACCGTTCTTCGCACTCACAAGTGTCAAGGTGTGCGTGACCACATGGGTTGGCCAAGATGGTGCATGAGGACACATAGGACAGGGGGTACCAGCTCTTGCTCCTGGGTCCTGCCTGCCTGCAGACACTGGGCTGGTCTTTGGGAGGGTCTCCTGTACCCTTCAAGAGTTGTGATGGTTTGTGCCTCATCCTGCAGACACAGGTAGGCTCAGGTAGGTTGGTCTCTTCTCCCAAGGCAATGAGACAAGAGGAAATGGCCTCAAGTTGCTCCAGGGGAGGTTTAGGATGGATATTGGGAACAATTTCTTCATGGAAAGGGCTGTGAAGCCTTGGCAGAGGCTGCCCAGGGCAGTGGTGGAGTCGCCATCCCTGGAGGGATTTTAAAGCCGGGCAGATGTGGTGCTGAGGGACATGGGTAGTGGTGTTTTTTGTCAGCGTTGGGTTGACGGTTGGACTCAGTGATCTTAAAGATCCCTTCCATCCCAAGCTATTCCATGATTCTGTGGTTTTGAAGGAGATGTCTGGGGTTTCCACAGTTTTCTGTGCGGCTCAGCGCTTGTATTGGGCCCAGCACTGCTTGGTCCTGGGGCGTCTGGGGCTTGAACAGAAATAATGTGAAGAAGGACAACGTGGCCGCTGTTGTTATTTTTACACTCTACTTTTGTCTACAAATTCATGAACACTTTCAAACTACAAAAAGGGAAAGATTCTTATCAAAGCATGTTCCTTGGTAGTTTTTTAAATGGTAATGTTGGTGGAAGGTTCAATATTTCACATAAATTAAGGAAAATATATCTTGTCCCAGAAATGCTATATAACATCCTAAGGAGGGAAGCGGGGAAAAATATTACCTAGTAAGTGATAATATATCAAGGTTTCTCTGCTCATTATCAGCATAAGAGACATAATATACATAAAATGTAGGTCACAGCATCCCATTTAACACCATATTTATCTTTGGTGTGAGAGGCAGTTGTGTGCTATGGCACAACAAGACATGTTCCGATAAGGTGGCTTTTTGCCATTGAAATTCCTTATCTTTCAGATAAGCAAATGTGCTTTTCTTTCTCCACGGGCTGCTTTATTACAGCATGTCGTGCCGTCTCCTCCCCCTTCTCCCTGCCCTGCTCTTGTGGGTGGGTAAGGTGGGGTCAACCCCCTGCCCGTTTGTGGGGTTTGGCCATTGGGGAGTGGAGGAGCATCTCCAGAAGTACCAAGGGGCATCTCCAAAAGTAGGTGGGCAGGAGGAGTTATCACCTGCAGTTGGTGATGACAGAGCTAGCAGGAGGAGGTGGGCAGAGAAGACCCGTGTGTCCTCCCTGCCCTGGTGTGTGAGACAGGCGTGTTCCACCAGTGGGACCCAGATGGGTGCAGCTGCAGCAATTTCAGTATTGGAGGGAGACACAAGAGAAGTGTGGTGACATTTAGGACTCCCGGTGCCGTGCTGTGGATTGCAATTAGGGAGAAAGAGCTGTTGAAACAGTTCAACGTGCGATAAAGGAAATCTTACCTTCTAAAAATCACAGAATCACAGAATTGTAAGGGTTGGAAGGGACCTCTGGAGATCATCTCCTCCAACCCCCTGCCAGAGCAGGCCCACCCAGAGCAGGTTGCACAGGAATGTGTCCAGGTGGGTTTGAATGTCTCCAGAGAAGGAGACTCCACCACCTCCCTGGGCAGCCTCTTCCAGGGCTCTGCCACCCTCGCAGGAAAAAAGTTCCTCTTCATGTTGAGATGGAATTTCTACTATTCCAGTTTGTGGCCATTGCCCCTTGTCCTGTCACGGGGCAAGAGTTTGACCCCATCCTCTTGCCACCCACCCGTTAGATATTGATAAGCACTGATGACTTCCCAAATGTTCTTCCAAAAGATTTTCCCGCCGTTTGGGGTAACCTGGCTTGAGCCACCGAGCTCCTCTTTGAACAAGAGGTGACGTTTCAGTGGTGGTGGTGAAGAAGTGTGATGTAGGAACCGCTTTTGGAGGTGAGGAGGAGATGATCACGCGCTGCCATGAGCTGGAGGAGCTCAACTCACCCTGCCAGCAGGGATAAAGTACACCCATGTGACCCTAATCAATGCTGCCTCTTGAATTTTATTAATTTTTGGTCATTTTTCCTTTCCTCTTTAGCAGAATAGTTTCCCACCTGCCCTGCAATCGCCATCGCTGCCTCGTGGCCATGAAGGAACCTGGAGGAGGCTGAGGGGGAACGGGGAGGCTGGGATACACAGGGACACCGGGAACGGCCACCCACGGGAGACCTGGGCTGCTGAGGGGTGTCAGTGCCACCGCTCAGTCCCAGCCTCAGCTCTCTTCTTCCAAACGTCTCCGTTTTGTGACTTTTATTTTGGGGGGGTGGGTGCTATTTGCTGAAAACCAGAGTGAAAAAAAAGAAGCAATTAGTGTCCGGTCCGTTCCCCTGGCGTTTCTTGGATGAACTGCCTAGGGGTGTTCTGCATAATAATGAGAAAATTAGAGAGGAGAGCCACCACCATTAAACCTCTCCAAAATAATTAAGCAATAAAGAGAGGCGCAGGAGGGTGCAGGAGATGGGCGCAGATAATCAGAAAGTTGCTGCCGGTGAAGGATGACCAGGAATGATAAATGGGAAGGGGAGGAGGGGGAAATACTGTGAGAGTAGAAAAAAAAACTAAACAATGAGGTAGGGAAGGTCCTGCTTGCAGGAGGGGCGAGCAGCAGGGTGACAGGAGGGCAGAGATGGATCTTGGAGCAGCCAAAATCTGTCTCAATCATGATGATGAGGGAGAGAGCGAGGTGCTGTGCTGGAGCCTGTGGAGGAGACGAGGTGGGAGGAGTCAGTACAATATGGATGAGGAATAGTATTACAGGTGAAGGCAGGAATAACCTAAAATACTGGCTTTAGCAGGTGGGGAGGATTGGACTAGTGATTAAACGACACACACACCCCCCCACCCCCGATAACAAACATAAAGAAACTTAAAAGCAAGGGGAAGGGCAGGCTGATGGCCAGCAGCCTGTCAGAACTGGGGTTACTGGTGCCCTGTGGACACCCCCGTGGTGCCAGCAGCGCCCAGGCCAGGGATGATGTGGGAAATCACATCCCCAGCATCCCTCCCTCCCTCTGCATCCCCACCAGAGGGCTGGGGCACAGCCCAAAACTGGGAAATCTGCAGCCTGAAGCTGGGAAAAGGCCACTGCTCCTCTTCCCTACTGCGTTACAGCAAAGAATGCTTTGGAATAAATCTGCAAATTTAACACAGAGATAACGCCAAGCATTCAAAACAAGCACATATGTATTTAGACACAATGTGGAAGACGACCCGGTGAACAGATTTTGTCCTTTGAATGAGCAGCAGTAATGGCAGGGGTTGAAAAAGAAAATAATAAAAAATAATATTAAGGGTGTTAAATAGGAAGCCGGGACCTGGGTGAAAACGTGATGTTATAGACAGAAATAGAGAAACTGCTGAGGGAGACTGTAGGGCTAAAAAAATACCTTCATAGAGCTACATATAGGTATAGAAACACGTGAATGAGGGAAGAGAGTGAAGGCCACGATGTCACCGACCCCCCCCAGGGCTGAGTTCAGGCGTTTCTGCAGCCCTCGCTGGGACAAAAAGGGGGCCGGAGGGATGGTGAGATGGTGGGACGTTGCAGGTGGCTTGGCTGGACCTTTGATGGGTGGAAATTTTTGAAAGTAGGTTAAAACATCGAATAATAAAGCGCCCAGGTTTGGCGTGAACAGGCGTGAGCCACCCACGGAGCCACGGCCCCCCCAGCCTCCCCCCAGCCCCCCACGCCACCATGCTTCTGAAGAAAAGAAGCAAAAAAAAACCAAAAAAAACCTCTGTTAACTAGTTTAAAAATCAGCTAAAATGCAAAAAGCTGCATAAGACGTAGTCATCCAGGTTTTTATTAGGCATAAGGAATATGTTACCCTGGAATTGCGCGGCTCTCCGAGCGCCTCGCAGGCTCTTTCTACACCCACAAAATTGACTGTAATAGTGAGATTTCAAGATTTCCAGGGGAAGATGAGCTGGAAATAATGAAGCTACCACTGGCAAGGTGGGGAAGTCCTCACACGGGAACCGTTTCCAAGCACCAACTGGGAAAAGGCAGTGTCTTTCTGAGTGACTGAAGGGAGACTAACGGAGGCCTGGGAGGTGACTGTCACCCCTTGGGGACCCCCCGAAGGGAAGGGTCCTGTGCTGCACCCACAAAAAGGGGTTCCCCAGTGCCTGGGATGCAGTTACTGCTAAAATACAAAATCTCTCCCTTTAGTCCCCTCATTTAGTGTTAACTTTCACCAAAATAGTCTGATTTTTTCCCCCCCTTATTTTACACTAAATATATTTGCCAGGTTTTATTTATAAAACTGTGGAAACCACACCGCTTGAATTTTTTATAATATATTTTTTCCTCTCTCCATCTGGAAAGCCCCTTGGAACTCATTTCATGATCTACATTCCCTATTAGAGGGAACCAGGCTAGTTCCTTACTCAATTCAATAAAAGTTAAATTAAGCTGAAAAGAAATTTGGAGGAAAACAGCTTCTATATTTACACAGAAACTAGAGGTGAAAACACAAGGCTCAAGCTTTGATGTTCTAAAACTGAGAATATATTTCTAATTTTATGAACATTGCAGCAGGTTTCCGCAGAATTATTTCCTGGATGTGGCTTGTGCCTAAAAGCATCTCTGGGGGCATTGGTGGCAGGGGGGGGGAGCGGGGAGCAAAATTCCATCACCTCCAGGGATGGGGCAGCCACAGCTTCTCGGGGCAACCTGGGCCAGGCTCTCACCACCCTCACAGCCAAGAAGTTCTTCCCCACATCTCAGCTCCATCTCCCCTCTTTCAGGGTCCAACCCTTCCCCCTCCTCCTAGGGCTCCCCTCCCTGATCCAGAGTCCCTCCCCAGCTTTCCTGGAGCCCCTTGAGGGACTGGAAGGGGCTGGAAGGTCTCCCCGGAGACTTCTCTTCTCCAGGCTGAACCCCCCCAACTCTCTCAGCCTGTCCTCCCAGCAGAGGGGCTCCACCCCCCCTACCATCTCCGGGGCCTCCTCTGGACCCTCAGGTTGTATGAGTTGATGGCCAGGAGCAAGCACTCAGCACCCATGGGCCCTGCCCAGCAGAAATTAATGCCACGTGGATGCTGCCTTTGGAAACCTGAAGGATCTTTGGAGCATGGCTGGGAGCCCAGGGCTGGGACCTCCAGCCTTTCTTCTGCCCACCTCTGCCTGCTCTGGGCCATGGAGGGTGATGGATAATGAGTAAGATTTGAGAATATATCCTTGAGCAAACATGACTTGTACCAGCTTCAGTCTTCAGAATATCAAACCCCAGGATGGGCAGGCTGGTTCATGGCCATGGCAAGGGCAGCACAACAGGATGCAGTGTGACACTTCTGGAACTGGACGTATGTGCTGCTGGTGTCACAAATAACCTCATTTCTCTGCAGCTGAAGAATGGTGGTGGCTCCCTGTTTGGTGATGAAGATGAGCATTGAGCCTTCAGTGCAGCCTCAGCCCTGCTGAGCCCTTGGTGGTGGGGGGCAGCCTGCTGGGCACCTCCACACACGTGCTCACTGCATCCAGCACTGAAAAACCATGGCAACTTTTTTCAGCTGGGACAAGCCCATCGGATGCTGGGGGTCACCAAGGACACACAAAGCCTGAATGTGACCAAAAATGTGGATTCCTGGACACCCCTTGAAGGAGGGATGCCCAGGAGCTTGAGGGAAGACCTCCCCGTAGCAAGTCCTTAATAAAGTACTCCTCACCGATGAATGGATTTCCATGTATTTATTATAATAGGCTGGCAGAAAAGTAAATAGATGTGCTAACATGAAAAATCAAGTTTCATTTTAATGAAATGTTTATTCACAGCAAGTTTAATATTAATGTTAAATTGATCTGCGGAATTTTTCCCCCATCAAAAATTAATGTGTTACAGTCTTTACTTTTCTGCACTGAGAGCATCTTCCAATTAATTGGCAGACAACACACTGTAAATCCAACACCACCGCTCAGACAGTCCCCGGCCATTTATTTTTTTTTTTAATTGCACAACCACTCAATGAATAATTAATAATGATTTATAGAGGCGTTCAACTATTACTAGTGTATCAATCTGGTCGAGCAGGTAACAGTTTTTTTATTTATAGTTGGGAAACAATGAAAATGAAGAATGAATATATAAATATATAAAAGCTGGTTACTGTCCATATTGTGAATGCATTAAAAATCTGATTTATCACCTGCATGGCAAGATGCAGCTGCCATGTTGTGCTTTGTAGGAAGGAGCCCCAAACTTTGCCAGAGATCCAAACACTCTACACAACTTGGTGGAATCTGGAAGCAAAGGTGCTGCCTTCTCTCCTTTCTCTCGTGAGTTCAGGTCAAGAGGACCATAGAGTCATAGGATGGTTTGGGTTGGAAGGGACCTTAAAGCCCACCCAGTCCCAACCCCCTGCCCTGGGCAAGGACACCTCCCACCAGACCAGGATGGCTCAGCACCTTTCCGTGTGTGGCAACAATTAATGTGGGGTTTAGAAACGACTTACTCTGCAATTGAAGCAAAAAAAGAAGGAGCTGAGCTCTTTCCATGGCAACGAAGGCACCGCTCGGCTCCGCACGTCCTCCGCCCCACGGCAGGTCCCACCATGAGCTGCGTTCCCCCCCCATAGAACAGGTCCACGCTTTGCTTCTTGGCACAAGGCAGAAACGTGCCGGGGTTTATAACATTAATATCGATTAAAGAATTCTATGACTAAGCGTGAGGAGGAAGCAAAACCCTGTTCAGCGCTCCGAATAATTCCGAGTGCTTATTTTTAGGCCAGCATGAGATAATTGACTTACACCAAGCCGTTAACATCGCGATGGAGCCCAGGCCCAGGTACTTCATCCTATTCCCAGCCCTTAATGGCTTCAGGTCACAAACCAGCCCCTGTGCTCGTCGTCACCGATGGGTCCCTGCACCGTGGTCCCCAGGAGTTCATCCTTCCTTTGTCATAGGAAGGAAAAAAAAAGAGCTCGTCTACTTTCCACTGCTCCTTTCTCATGGTTTTCTGCCTCATCAGCATCCTTCTGAATCCTTAATAAAGCCAGATAGACTGTAAAGTAAAGCCAGTAAATACAATTTAACATGAAAAAACCTCTCCCAAACCATCCTTATAGGTGCTTGCTTGCCAATCCCTGGCTTTTCTTTAAATCTTCACACACAAAGAAAACCAGCCCGAGTGAATAAACCCTTTGCGCGTTCAACTCTGAAAACGTGAAACGTTCCAGCCCCCAAAATAATTACCTTGGGAAGCTGTAAGAAACTGAAAATAGGACTTAGAGTGAAATTTTAATAATAATAATAATAGTCTAAGTGAGAAGAGCAGCCTTGTGATGGCAGACAGAACCTGCAAGGTGGCTAGGGCAGGGGGAGGCAAGCAGGAGCACATCCAAGCTGGTCCCCATCAGTGGGGACCTCCTGATGGTGGGATATAGAATGGGAGGTCCCTGCTCAGAGCAGACCCCCATAGCCAAGGGCAGGGATGCATTTTTATCCCTGTTTGTGTGTGTGTCGTGTTCCTCTCCCCCGCTGACCTTCCCATGCACCGCATCCATGGTCTGTTGAAGGAAATTAGTGCTGTAATTAATTCTGTGGGGTTTGGAGCCAAGCCTGAGTACTTGCGCCTCTCCAAGCACCGAGCTTGGAATGGGAGGACACCCGTGCGGCCACATGCCTTTAACGGGTCCTGTAAAGGGTAAAGTCAGGAGATCATGCTTTCCTACTCTTGTTATGATATTTATTATGAAGGATGTCAGTGATTTTTTCCTGCTTGCTCTCTGCTTATTTAAAGGAAAGGCATTTCTCCTGCCGGAGAGCCCCTTCTGCGATGCAGGGAGGCGAATGATTCAGTGGCGTGGAGGTTTTCCAGCCCAACTTTTCTCCCTCAGTTGTCAGGGAGGATGGTCTGAGCTGAATTTTAACAAACCCACTTTTCTGCCAGCTCCTTCAGCATCAGTGGCAAAAAAAATAAACGGAGGGTTTTGAAAGAGCCTGAACACACATCTCACCCTGCTGCACGTAGCCGTGTCTCGAGAAGAAGATGCTGCTGCCATCGTGGACCTCCTGGTCCTCAGCTATTCACAGAGATCATCTGCGGGTCAAACAGAGTGGACAAGTCCTGGTCTCTCAACATGAAAAAAAGAGGTTAAAAAGGCACATTTTGTCCTTTCATGCATTTGGAAATGCTCCCCCCTCCAATCCAAATGTGTCCTGGATCTCTTTGCTTTAGGGCTTTTTTGTTCTTTGGGAGCCTTGAAGGGCTGCCTCTGCTCCAGGAAGGCGGTGGCTGTCATCCAGCAGCCTCAGAGGGAACCAAGTAAGATTTAAAAGAAAGAGAAAAAAAAAACAAAAGGAAGGGTTCAAATGCAATTGGATGTCAGCCCCCGCGGCTTCTCGAGGCGGCAGCGTGGTAGGGAGCAAGTTTTGAAGGACAGTGTCATCTCTCCAGCTGAGGGGTTTCTAAGGAATACGTCTGCTACACCTTGTCGCTGAGCTCACGTCTCTCATTTTGCAGCAGCGCCAAGGTAAAGAGCTGTTTTTTGAGGCAGTACCCACATTCGCTGTGAATAACTAGACTTCTTTCCGAAGGACAGAAGCTTCTCACCCAGAGCTTTCAGAGTCTCGAGCACATGCGTTCACCAGCTGGTAGGCAGTCTCTGGGGAAACTGCACCAAGTGAGCTCATCAAAACAACAAATTAAGGTCCTGTTGGGGCCACTTAGTGCTCTTAAAACTCGCAGCCAAATTTGAGTAGAGGTGAAGAAAATATTCCTTTCCTTGCAGGGAAATTTTTGGCAACAATAATCATCTGTGGATGGTGACCCCAGGGTTGGGGGGAGATACTTGCTCTGTCTTGTACTTCTTTGAAGGGCTGGGGTGGCAGCTCCAAAAGCCCTTTTATTAGGAGATGTAACAGTTTGTTTCAGTCCCCTTCGCAGGGACTAATCTGATAAAAGAGCTTTTCTATGTCCCCGGGAAGACCAAAGTCCCATCCCTTTGGGGCAAGGGCTCATGCAGCACCGAGTGCTGCCCAGAACTGATCCCTTTGCAGAAGCCATCTGTGCTTGGCTGAGTTTAGGAGTGACAAAGCTCCAGGACACCTCGTGGTGGATGATACTGCCCAGAAATCATAAACCAGCTCCCTCCAGAGTTTCTTCATAGATCTTAGTTACCAGCTCCTGTATGCTCTCAGGCATCCTGGTTGCATATCTCCATAGCTACTTCTCTTTTTCCCTTTCCCTGTGCTTGCTTTCCCTCTCCCCTCCACTGGCTTTTTCCTTCTCTCATTCCATCTTCACGGCCAACACTTCTGCTGCTGGACCCCATTAAAATGCCAAACATGGGTCAAGCAGCACATCCTTGCAGTTCAGGCTTTGCTAGGAAATGCTGATGGGTGCTGTGTTTTCAGCCTTGATTTGTGTCTGTCCATCCACTTTCCTCTCTGATGGTGTTTCCCATTCCCTCGGGGACCCTCTCTTGTCCAAGGCACCAAGGGACATTGTCTCTCTGCCTGCTGAAGGCTGGGAGGTTGTAGGATCCCAAGAGCTGGTGAAGGTGGCTACAGGCAGTGAGTGCGCTGGGTGCACAGCCAGAGGATTTGGCCTTGGTGTGTCCATCCCTGTCCATCCTGCTGTGTCTGTGTGTCCATCCCACACGCAGCGTGTCCATCCTCCTGCTTGACATTTCACTGAGATGGTGATGAGCTGCTTGAAGCAGGGGAGAAGCAGGGAGGACCGGGGTGGTGACGAAGCCCAGCCAGCATCTGTGTTCCCATGGATACCACCTTCCCCGCAGCAACCAGGGCAGCGCATCCCAGCACATCCCCGTCTGCGGTGTGGAGCCCTTCCCAGCCCCACTGCAGGGCTGGGGTCCCCCCCTTGACCCCCATCCCACCAGGACACAGCAACACCGGGATGTGCCTCCCTGCATCCCCATGGGGTACCCCGCACAATGGGCACCCCAGCATGGGGCACCGGTGGGGGGGCTGTGGGGCAGCAGAGGGGTAAAACCCCACCTTGAGCACCTCGTGGTTACATCCACAGGGCAGAAGTATTCCCAGAGGAGCAGGAACGTGTCACTTGGCACTAAAGCAAAGCAAACACAGGAATGTGTTAAAGCTGTCAATAAATGGCTAAATGCAGCAGAGTCAGAGAGCATTTCCCTTTGTTCTCCACTTCTGATGTTATGTTGAAATCAGGCATGAGCTCGATGCCTACTCGGTTTTACCTCTATAACTGTAATTAAGGGAGACCGGGGATCTCTGGAGTGTTGTCGTCTGCTTATTTCTGTGTGCTGGCTTATGTTAAAACCTGTCATGCGTTCCCGGCGGAGGGCAGGAGATACGGCGCCAGGCTTTCACAGCCCTCATTCAATCGCTTTCTGTTCCACAACCATCTCCAGGCAGCTTTTCAAGCTTCTGGGCCGATGGATGACTTTGTTTTTCACGGGGGCTCCTCTCCTGGCCGTCTCCACTCCCCAAAAGTCAGGTTGTACACCAAAACGGGGGTGTGACGGCCACCGCTGCTGGACCCTGTGCTGGAGGAGAAAGGATGCTCCGCTTCCCGGTGTTGAGGAGCTGCCGTTAAGAGAGGAGATGGACAGGGGAGGGAAGAGATGTGTTTTCTGCCCGTGGTAAGCCAGATGCCGGGGACAGGTTCCTTGAAGGGCAGGAGAGTTTTGGGGAGCCCTGGTGTTGCTGCGGGTCTTGCCAGGGCGGGTGAGGGGATGGAGGTGCCATCGGTGGGCACCAGGCCCGGGTGAAGGGGTGCAGGAGCAGCTCCTCACCCTGGTTGGGCACTGTGGGTGCAGGAGCAGAGGTGGTAGGAGCTGGGGACATTTTGTCCCCCCCAAAATTATCCCAAAGGGGCCAGCAAGTCATGAGCGGTGCTGGCAGGTCTGCAAATGCTGTGTGGTGATGGACCATCCCTCGCACATGGAGCGTAAGGGGCAGAAACCCACGTAGGGCCTTTGCTGAGTGAGTTTTTAGGTCTGGGTTTTGGGGTTCTCTTGTTGTGTTGGGACATTTAGATTTTCACACCATCTGAGGATGGTGGGAGCCACCCAGGAAGCCTGGAAATGGCGTGTCAGTACCACCGTGCACTGAACTGTGGAGGTGGACAGAGGCACTGCATCTGCTCCCCCTGAAATTGGGCTTGGTTTTACTTTTCATTTAAAGACTTCGAGCTCACAAAGGCATCCAGCTCCCCGCAGGCCCTATTCCAAAGCCAGGAACAAACAGATTGAGGTCACTGGTATGTCCAAGAAGTGCATCTTCAAGATCTTCCTTCCTTGATCAGAAATATAAGGAGTTGATATGATCCCAGCCTGGAAAAAAAATAAAAAATAAAAAAAAAATGCAAGGTGCTTCAAGAAACTTGCTGTCAGTAGGTGAGAGAAGCCCCTGAGCATCCTCATTGGGGAGCGCAGAGTAACTGGTCCAGGAAACTTGCTGTCAGTGGGAGATGGAGCCCCTGAGCATCCTCGATGGAGAGCGGAGTGTAACCAGCCGTGTGTGCATGGAAGTGCCCTCGGGCTGTTTCGCTGTGAAACAAGGCTGTAGCGCTGCTTTCCGAGTTCTCTGGCAGCACTTTGTACTTTTTAATGACCTGTGCGCTCTCACCGCCCGCCTGCTGTGCGAGGAGAAGCAGCAGTGTGACTCCTTCCCCAAGGCTCCGGCTCTCCGAAGCCCGGGAGCCATCAAACTTCCCGGGAAGCACGGGGCCCGTCTGGCTCTGCTGCCGGAACATCAGTGCTCCTGTTCACCGCATCCACGGCTGTTATTTCACTGCTGGTCGTTATGCTACTGACAACGTGGTTATTTGGCAATATTAACTGTTCAGATGCCATAAATACAGTCCAGCACCATCCAGTACAATTTTGCTGCTGTTATTCTACACGGGTCATGTTTTCCATTTTATTTTTCACATTCTGATCTTAATGCTTTTGCCCTGCGACAGGATATACAGTTTCCAACTTCAGAGTCAGCATTGGTTTCACGTTATTTGTACACACGTGGTAGAGAGAGGTAGCAGGTGGAGGGAGGTCACCCTCCCATAGAATCACTGAATCATATGGGGTTGGAAGGGACCTCTGGAGATCATCTAGTCCAATCCCCTGCCAGAGCAGGTCCACTTGCAGCAGGTTGCACAGGGACGTGTCCAGGTGGGGTTGGAATGTCTCCAGAGAAGGAGACTCCACCACCTCTCTGGGCAGCCTCTTCCAGGGCTCTGCCACCCTCGCAGGAAAGAAGTTCCTCCTCATGATTAGGTGGAACTTCTTATATTCAAGTTTGTTCCCGTTCCCTTTTGTCCTATCCCTGGGCACCACTGAAAAAAAGATGAGCCCTGTCCTCCTGACACTCACCCTGTAAGTGTTTATAAACATTGATCAGATCCCCCCTCAGCCTTCTCTTCTCCAGACTAAGAAGACCCAACTCAGCCTTTCCTTGTAAGGGAGATGCTTCAGGCCCCTCATCATCCCCCTCTGCTCTGCCCTGGTGAGGCCCCATCTGGAACACTGGGTCCAGCTCTGGGGTCCCTAGTTCAAGAAGGACAGGGAACTGCTGGAGAGGGGACAGAAGAGGGCTACAATGTATGGGCCCAGAAGGAGAGAGAGCACCTCGATTGTTTGGAAAGGAAGAATAAGTGTTTTGTGTCGAAAAATTTTGATAAATTGAATTGGAAAACGTCCAGGAAGAGTTCTGGAGCTTTTGTGATGACATTTCTCTTGTCAACGCCAGTGTAACTGGGAGAGGTTCTAGAGAAACGTCTCTCCATTTCCCCTGCCTGAGGGAAAGGGGTTGGTACATTGGGGTGCGGTACGGTTGGTACGGCAGGGGAGCACTGAAGAGCTGCCACCACTCTCACTTCCTCCAAGAAGAAGACAGCAAAGGGCCGCTCAACAGGATGCGTTGCACTAACAGGAGTTGTGGCTTCTCACCTGCAGATGACATGGGATCTTACATCTGCTCACATCCACCCGCGGAGACACCGCTAATGTCTCCTCCAGGCAAGACACATGTCTGACTGTACCAGCAGTTCCCTACCGAAGAGTCATGATCTCAAGGCCGACAACACACTGCAGAGTTCACGTCAGCTGCCTGGCCTGGGGGTACGAGCTTGTGCTCATTGTGCCTTGTGGAACAGAGCTGCCTTTGGCAAAGCCACAGAAGTGATGGCTACCAGCAGTAGTCAGCACTGCGTGCAGTGGGGTGACCCTTCACATCTAGGTGGGCATGAAATTTTAGGAGCCCACCCTCACTGTTGGTGAGGGTTATGCTCTGTGCATCACCCTAGCTTCTGGGGTGGGAGGGCAGGAGAGCACGGGAGAAACCAAGGGGCAGGAAGGAGATAGAAAACTTGGTGCCATCAAACTAAAACCTGTTGGCAGCAAGCACAATGTCTGCTGCAGGTGTAAGTAGCTACACGTCTGTGACCTCCTGGTCTTCCGAATTCACTTGCATGTCCGAAGGGGTGGGGGTACCTGGAGCCTGGCATTTGGACATGCTGTGAACCACCAGGACCTTCTACATGAACCCTGAGTCTTGTGGATAGGCACCACTGGTAAGCATGAACCAACCTTCCCAAGAACACAGTTTTGCTCCCATGATGGAGGCATCACCCCAAAGGTCCAGGCTTGAGCCTCTTCCTTCCCAAGGTGGGATGGAGAGAGCTTTGCTGGAGCACTGGAGGATTTGGTCCCTTCCTTACAGCAGTTGCAATACCCCAAGATGGAACTGTGTAAAAATGACTGTATAAATGTAAAAGGAGATGAAAAATGAGGCTTCACACTCGATATACTCCCTAGCCATGTCCCTCCTTCAGCTAGGATACGTGCGTAGCGTGTCCCCCGTGGTGGGCTGGGAACACAGCAGCTAATGCAGGAGACGATCTCTTTTCGTATTCGCTTGCTATTTTTTCCCAAAGAAAATAAATTTTTTAAGTTAAGTTTTTCACTGTTTCTGTCCTAGAGCATCGACAAGAAAGGTTAGCTATAAATAATGCAGAGCTGCATCCCCTGCTGAGGGGAAGGAAAATACAGGGAGCCTCGTAACGGGAAAACACAGCAGCACCCTCGATGGGTGGGGATGAGCCAAGGGAGCTGGGGGTCCCACCAGGCCACCAAAGCCCTTCTCCTGCCTGTGGGGAGAGCTGCCCGTGGGCCTCTGGCTGGTCAGTGGGTAGCCATGTCTGCACAAGCCCACCCCGACCCCGCCAGCAGCTCTGCAGGTTTGTCGGGGCAATGAAAAATGCAGCAAAGGCGGCTGGATCAAAGCAGCCTCTGAGCACAGAAACGCTTCATTGAGCTGTGCTCTGGAAAGTACTGGGGGATGAGTCCAAAGAGGAAGACGTCATCTTCCAACCAGCTTTTAAATAAATTCAGCCAATTATTTTGTGCGTGGCAGAGGGCTGACATAGCTGCTGCCCAGCCAGCATGGTGTGTCACCCCCATGTCCCCACCACATGCATGTGCTGCCTGGGCGGCCACTCCGCATCAACACACTGGGATCAACACCCTGCATCAAC
Source organism: Arenaria interpres (assembly GCA_013399435.1). Taxonomy (NCBI): domain Eukaryota; kingdom Metazoa; phylum Chordata; class Aves; order Charadriiformes; family Scolopacidae; genus Arenaria; species Arenaria interpres. Next base: position 190,993 of record VXAK01003107.1, on the reverse strand, counting down.
CCACTGGGAAAAGCTCCGCCTGGTGATGGACCATCGCTCCATTGCGTTCCCACCTCCAGAGAGCCAGGATGGCTCAGTGGCACAACGCCTTCACTTTGTGGAGGTGGACAACCAACCACTAAGCACTTGGGCATTCATCCTTGGGCACCCCAGCAGTGCCAGCCACACACAAGCCCTGGAGCTGAAGCCTCCTGCTCCTGCCCAGGTTTCTTTGATTTGTTTTGTCCTTTCATCCCCCCTGTGCAGAAGGTTGCTCCCTCCTCACGCCACGACTCACTGATGGAGAAAATGAGTTTTTGGCGACGGGCTGTGAGATGAGCTTCACATGGGAAAGAGGGCAGGGGAGATTTCAGAGGTTGCATGGAGAACTATTCACCAGAGGACACTTTGGTCAGGGAGAAGATGGCACGACTTCCTTGCTGCACCTGTTTAATGCTTGAGAGCCCATGCAGAAGGCCTGGAAGGGGCTTCTTGGGATATCTGTGCTCTTCCATCTCACTCCCCACGTAGGTTCAGCTCTCTTCAGTCCTCCATTGCTCACACCACATCCTCCTTTCTGCCAGGGCACCACAGCTTGGTGGGGTTTTAGGTCCCAAGTAGAACATCTTCCAGGAATTTCTGGACTGTGGGATGTATTGGGCTGTTGGTTTCCTTACAGATAAACACTAGAGCAACGCGTTGGTGGTGGTTTGGATATTGTGATGCTCTGCACCAAACGCCATGCATTGCACTCTGCTTACTTTTAACTTAACAACGTTTTGATATCTCTGCCTGACATAGCAGCCAGTACTATTTAACTTCCCTGAGCTGTCCTTAGTGGCTATATCAAACCATTATTATTCCTTTAAGAAAGACTAAAAGGTGTTGGTCTCCTAACAGCTAATGATTTCTTCAGTGTGTGAAGTCTCATTGAATTCACTTTTGAATTTTTAGCCTTGCCTCATACAGCGTTGGGAAAAATCCAACTGTTTTTAAAGATTATTTTTTCTTTTTTGTTTTCTCTATTCAAGTGGCAAAGTTTTCAATCAAAGGGTCGTTTTGGGAAAAGACACTCCCCTGCTTACTCTTCCTAAGGCTTTGTCACAAGAACCGTGAGCTGTGTGGCAGCAATCACAGCATCGCTGGGCGGCTGAGGGGGCAGGAACCTCTGCGAATGGTCCAACCCAAGCCCCTGCTCAAGGCAGGGACACACACAACCAGCTGCCCAGGACCTTGCAAACACGGAAAATCAGGATATGAAATTAAACACAGAAAATCAGGGAGTCCTGACGTGCCACTGGGGCAGGGCTGGCTGCAGCAAAGTCACCCTCATCATCCTCTTCCCTGCCCTGGGCAGAGTAAAGGTTGTGGTTGGGAAAGAATAGCATGTTCTGGGCTGGGTTTTGCCGCTTTTCAGCTGTTTCACAACAACTCCGTAATTCAGAGCAGCAATTAAATCCTCAACACGTGGGATTAAAGGGGAATGCATGGTCCCTCAGCGGACATTTGTGGTCCTGGAGACGGATGGACACTCTGTGGCCTTCAACTATTTCAGCACTTTGGGGCCAGTTCTGTGATAAATTCAACCCATCACGGGAAAATGGTAATTTGGGAGGAAGAAGGTCTGCTTTGCAGGGGCACGTTAAATCCACTGTGGGCACGTGTGCACCCTGCAAGCCAAGCCGGTGCGCTGAATTATGTATCCAGCAGCAAACTTTAATGGAAGTTTTGAATTCTTTTATTGCTCGGTTTTCTGCTTGAAGAGAAATTCATCAAATGGGAACGGCAAGGAGAGCAGAGCACAGTGCCACTTTAAAAAAAAAAAACAAAAACAAAAAAGGTCTTCTTTAAAGACATCACTTGTTTCAGATCTGTGGTCTCTGGGCAGGAGCTGGATTCTCCAATGGCTGCCCATGGGAGAGCCCTCCCCATGAGGCAGTGGTCCTTCTCCTGTGTGGCTGGCCCTGAAGTCCCCTGTGTCACCGTGGGCTGGAGGTGGCCATGGCTCTGACTCTCACCCCACAGTGATTTCTCAGGAAGAAACGCGGTTTCAACAAAGGGGTCACCCCCCATTCCCCTGCCGTGCCTTCAGCCCTTTCCCTTGCCTCAAATTATGAATTTGCGTGTAAGAAAGCAAAAGGGGTTAAGGGTCTTAATGAATTAGGGTCATCTCATCTCACTTTTGCAGCCCAGAAGTTGAACTCAGGGACTTTTTAGATGCCAAAAAACCCAACCCTGTCTGGTCTGCAAAAAATGTGGAGATGGAAGAATCACGTAGGTGAATCATTTGCTCATCCCTTCATTTTTCTTTACCCCTTTACCTGCACTAAACCCTCTCAGTATACTACATTTAATAACTTAGTAACCTAATACAAGTCATATATTGCTCTTTCAGAGCAGTAAAGTGATTCCATTCAGCTGGCATATAGCCTTGCCCATATGGCTCCTGAAGTTACCTAATTACGGCCACAAATCTGAATGCCTCCCTTTAACTGAGTGCCAGAAATCCCGCTGCTAAAAATGAAAAGGAACCGAGGTGTTATTCACTTCTAAAGAGCCATTAAGATGGGCTGAGCTGCAGCGTTCTCCAGCACCGAGGCTGGGGCTGCGTGTGGCGGTTTCACTATGGGAAGCCATAGGTGTTTAGGGAAAGCATCTGCTTTTTCTACTTCTGTGCATGATTATTTTGACACAAAAGAGCACGGAGCATGGACAAATCTATCATTCCCTTTTGATAATTTTAATGTATGACTTTTATTTTTAACACCTGGGCTTCTCCCGCTGCATCTTACCATTTTCATTACCACGAGCTGTACTTTTTTTCCCATTCTTTCCAGCAGACCTATCAATTCTAAGCCACTTTCTTCCCCTGCAAAGTCTTGCTTAATTGAAAATGTCACTTATTGTATTTGATGATATTTTCTCCCCTGTTCCAACTCTGGCTGTGATCGGGATTGTTGTGAGGAGAAGACTTTATCCTAAATCTAGTCATAAAGACACAGTGCAAAAGCCTGAGCTGCCATAAATCAATGAGGGATTCAGGAGAGCTACTCTGGCTAACAGGGATTTAAACCCCAGTTCTCATGTGCCTAATACTTTGTAGGAAAAGTGCAGATATTTTTCCAGTTTCTCTTAGTCTTGTTTTTAGTTTCATGTATTCTACATCTCTACCAGTGCTGCTCCTGGCTTCTTACGGAGATACTGAGAGCCATGGAATGAAAGAATTCTGAAGAAACAGTGGATGCACTGCTTGCCGGGGCTACTCACCCAGAGGGGTCCGAGGTGCCTGGAAACAAATCAGGGAGAAGATTCAACTCCACTGGATGGAGTTATGGAAGCCAGGCAGGTTGCCCAAGCCAACCTGTGGCCAGCAGGAAGGAACGGAGCCTCGAGGAGACTTTGTTCCTGGATGAATTCCATGGAGATGTTCACTCCTCTATTGTAGAGAGCACTTGGTTAGGCGTTTGCCTTCTGGGTGGTTAAAGTTTGGGGAGCTTCCCAAGCTCCCAGCTTCCTAAAAAAATCCAAATGCAAGTAAAAAATGAAAAAAAAAACCCTCAGCTTCTTCAATTTACTGCCTAAGTTTAGGAAAATGAGTCAAAGGTTGGGAAGTGCTGTGGGAGCAGTCTGTGGCCATGGGGGGAAGCAGCTGAAGAGCTCTCTGGGGCAATTATCCAAGCTGTTATGATTAAGAATTAAAACTTGATCCTCTTGGAAAGGCTGGTGTGGGATATTGCTTGGAGAGACTGTTTGTAGGAAAAAAGAAAAAGTGACAGTTGTGGCTTATTTCCTTTAAGATCTGAAAACCCCGAAATTGCTGCTTCCACTGCTGCCCCGGGAAGATGCGGGAGGTACCGGGAGGTGTAAGACCCTCTGCTATTACAGACCTTCAGGCAATGTTCAGCTTAATCAGCAGCAGAAAATTAAAGCAGAGGAAAAATATGCAATTGAATTTGAGCAAGGGCCCGTGAACAGCTCTTTCCTGGAAGAACAATGACCCTCTCATCACCACTGAGAGAAAGAGAAGTCTACCCACCGTACCATTTTTATTCTCCGGCTGCAGACGTAGCTCACTCTGCATCTTGTCCAAACCTCCTTCCTAATCATCATGAAAGGGGTTGACAAAGCATAAGATTATCCTCAAATACGCGCTTTTTCTTAACATTTATCTGACTGTCCTTCGCCATCTGACTGGCAAAGAATGGGGCTAGAAAAGAAAAATTAATAAGGAGGGGAAAGGAGGGGAAACGAGCCTGGGGAGACCAGCTCTGTGCTCAGACAGGAATTGGTATTCCATTTTGGTTGTGGAAGGGGAATCTTTCGAGTCTCGGCACCTTTTGGTGCCGACCTGTGATATTTAATATTCTCTAAAATCTGTTTTCAGCTGACACCCCTTTATGAGCTGATACTCCTCTCTACTGTCGATGCGCATGAGTTTCCAAAAGCACTTCAGTGACTTAAACTGAGCCACTTCCTGGGAAATTTAAGCACTTCTAGGTTCTCAAAAATGCCACCCACTGCAGAAGGGGGACTTTCCCGTTCAGAGCTGCCCATCCCTCGGTGCGGGTGACCATGGGGCCGTCCGTGGGTGGGCTGTACGACATCTGCTGAGGTAAGACCCTGCAGCACGTACAGCGCGTTACAGCTTATAAAAAATGACACCGTTAAATGAAGTGAGACTTTGATTTTATGGGGTATGAAATGCTACTTACATACTGCAGCCTTTGGTGAGGGCGACCATTAAGCAGTTATTTGCACAAGAAGCTTGGGTGAAAGCTGGGTGTGTGGTGATTTCCCCCAGCCTGGGGACATGCTGCTGGACCCACGAAGAGGGAGCTGCTGAAAAAGCAGTCAGAAGTGAAGAGCTCCCACTCCTCCATGTCGCTGGAGATGGAAAAGCATCCTCTTCTCTGCCCAGGCTCCTCCAGCGGATTTGCACAGGCTTTGGAGGTGCTCTATGAGTATGTCCAGTACATAATGGTATGGACTGCATCCCCAGCAGCGTGGCCAGCAGGGTCAGGGGGGATTCTTCCCCTCTGCTCCGCTCTGGGGAGACCGGTCTGGTGGGAGGTGTCCCTGCGCAGGGCAGGGGGTGACACTGGGTGGGCTTTCAGCTCCCTTCCAACCCAAACCATGCTGTGATTCTATGATAACATTATGAACAGTATATGTGTTCTCACTCAATGATGTNGACTAAAAAGCCCCAAATCCCTCAGCCTCTCCTCGTAAGAGCGATGCTCCAGGCCCCTCATCATCTTTGTAGCCTCTGCTGTACCCTCTCCAGCAGTTCCCTGTCCTTCTGGAACTGGAGAGCCCAGAACTGGTCCCAGTGCTCCAGATGTGGCCTCCCCAGGGCAGAGCAGAGGGGCAGGATGACCTCTCTCGACCTACTGGTTGAGAAGGGAAGGAGAAGCAGAGGCATCGCTTCCACGCACTGCCACTGGCCCCTGCATCGCTCCACTGGATGCTGCATCCTGCTTCCCGCTTGCTGCTGCTCTGGTTGTGCTCTCCTGGGCGCTGGGTGTTATTATCCTATTAATTCGTACGTGGTACCCTGACAGTAACGTGATTCACGGAGCCAATAACAGTTTTTGATAACAATAATGCAATTGCAAAGCCCGAGTCCTTAAGCAGTACAGCTCAGCGGGGAAACATTGACTTCGGATATGTTGTGCTGCTTCAGCTCCTAATAGTCAAAATACTTAATATTGATTTCTTCTTTTTTTTTTTTTAAAAAAAAAGAATTAGTCATGGTGTACTGTTTCCTGGCAATTAATGTCTTTAATATATGAAAACACAGCATTGCATTGTGCGGGTTTGACACTTAACCAAAGTAATTAGTGTATGCCATAATGAATCCTAGATTTTTTTCCCCACTGCAGGAAGTAAAATAACTGTGAATAATTTGGTAAAACCCGGACATCTCGTCGAGCTTGTAATGCTTTGTCCAGCACGTGGGTAAATCACATTCTGCCCCATCCTGCTGCCCGTTTCCCCCCTGGCTTGGACGAGCTGTGGGTCCCCAGCCCTGCCCTCCCCGCTGCCAGGGTGCTGAGATGGCCCAGCGTGGGGCCATGGTCATGGGGGGGTTGAGCTAGACAGCCTATAAAGGTCCCTTCCAACCCAAACCATTCTATGATTCTATCAGTAGCAAATGGCATGGTGCAGGGTGGCTTTGGTGGGGGGGGGTCTGGGGCACAGGGGAACCACCATGCTGGGTGCTGAGGGTCACGCTGCCCTCCTTGTTGCCCACTTTGGATGGGGACTGCAGCAACCCCTGAGACGTGGCAATGGGCTCCAGGCTTTTTGGCCATGGCTGTGTAGGAGAACACAGCCACGAAGCAGAGCAGAGCTGCTCCTGGGCCGATGGTCATCCCCAGGTGCCTGAGCAAAAGAGCATCGCTGTCCAAGTATGCGCACGACTTGACTGAGTTTCCAATGGCAATCAACCATCTCTCATTTAAGGTCTCAGGGACCTTAAAGCCCCCCTCACTGCCACCCCCTGCCCTGGGCAGGGACACCTGCCACCACACCAGGTTGCTCCAAGCCCCCTCCAACCTGGCCTTGAACCCCTCCAGGGATGGGGCAGCCACAGCTTCTCGGGGCAACCTGGGCCAGGCTCTCACCACCCTCACAGCCAAGAAGTTCTTTCACACATCTCAGCTCCATCTCCGCTTTTCCAGTTTGAAGCTGTTATCCCTTTCATTGTTAAGGTCCCATGAGCTGAGCTGCCATTGAGATGAGGTGGGATTGGGGACTCCTTGGGGGAAGGTGGGGAGGTCGGTGGGTGGGTTGTCACAGTGGTGTCCCCAACTTTCAGCATGTTGGGCTTCCTTCTGTCTGAGCCCAACCCAAACGTCTGCCAATGGTGAGTAATCTCCAGCGTGTTGGGAAAGTTAAGCCCCTAAGTATGCCCTGAATTGGAGCTTACAACTGAAGCAGCCCCGCTGAGATCAGTACAGATAATTTTGGTCTCCATGATTAAAGCCGAGAGCAGAATCTGTCCCCAGGAAACACATCTCCAACCACGTCCCATCACTGCAACGGCTCTTGGACATGTTTATTATGGAAGCTGGACCCAGGCTCACTGAACTTCTCTTAGGGACGGTTCTGAAACAAATACAATCCCTTGAGCAAATAACCTCAAGGCAGTGAGGTAAGTAATGTTAAGGAGAAAAAAAAAACTAACTTCAGTTTTCACCCTGAAGTTCATTTGGGGTCTACGTGGAACAGTAAGTGCTGCAAAGGTGCAGGCTGAGCGCCGGTCACCTCCTGATGCATCCCATGGCTGGATATCCCCACCCAACACATCCCCTTAAAGTGGGAATAGAAAGAGCAGCTGAAAAAAAGGAGCTCAAATAGCAATAAAAAACACTCAGCTGAGTCTGTGAAACTCCTGGGAGTGATGGACTTCTCTTCTGCATCTCACAGTGTGATTCCTCTCCCTGCCCTACCGCTGGTCACCAGGTTTAACATCCGTCCGTGTCCTCCTGAGTCCTGGCGAGCTCATCCTGGGAAACTGGAATTCCTTCTCTTCTCCCCACCCCACAGCTTTAATGCAGACTGCAGAATCTCTGCAGCAATGCCGACACCAAGCTGGAGGCACCTCCCTGCCCCTGCCTGCCCTTATCTAAGAGGGTTCCCATCCTGGATGATGAGCTGGGGCTGCCAGGACACATGGACCTGCCTGGGGTGGCACAGAGGTAGCTCAGCTCCCACCACCACAGAGGTGGCTGCTCAGCTCCCAACCTGAGCTCCATGAGTGTTTCTCCAGCTCTTGCCCCCCACGGTTACACCACTACGTGGTGATATCACCCCACCTTTTTTTCCTCTTTTTTGTTTTTTTTTTTTTTTCCCAAGACGTTGAAATGTGCGGAAAGGCTTGAAAATCTGACCTGCAAATGAAGATGTTCAAAGCCAGAGTGAAAATAAATGGCTCCTGAGGGTTGCTGCTATTGTTCTTGGGGATAATGGGAGAGGCAGCGCGGGCTGGGGAGGGAAGGCTCTGATTCATAATTTGTCAACCCACAATGTTTACAGTACTTAGGGCTGGGAAAAATACCTGTTCACAGAAAGGCTCCTCAGTAGGCTTTGCTTTCTACTTACCGCCATTGCTTAGTAACAGCTCTATTTTTAAATGTTAAGAGGGTATTAGACCCAAAAAAAAAAAATACTGAAAGTTTACTCAATCTCCGATCTGATGGGTGTTAAACCCAACGGGGATGTGGCTGTTGGCCTGGGGGGAGCTGGCCTGAGCACGGGCGGGCTGCGGACACGGTGAGCTTCCCCCCAAGAGTTTCCTACATGGACCTTCAGCTCTTCCAGTAGAGTTTAACAAAAAATATCAATAGAACCTGTGCACTCCTCAGTGTCATCAGCTCATGGTGACCTCCCGGAGCAGGCAGGTAAAACCTGTCCTGATGAGGGATGGGGCTGCTCTGCTGCAGGTGAAGGTGGGCTGATGAGGAAGGAGAGCGTGGGCGCAGAGCTGGGCTTGGGAAACAGGAGTCAGGGCTCTTCTGCTGCTCTCCTTCCCTGGGTGATCTGCTCCACCCTGGTGTCCCTTTGGAAGGAAATCTCCTATAGCTTCTGCTAAAAAGTGTTTCCAGGAGCATCCAAATCTCCTGAAATACCATATTGAGGATTTGGGAAACTGTTTTTGGAAGTCAGTGGAATTTGGGAGCGCAGCCCATCCATCCCACTGCCCCACAGCTGGACCAGGATGGTCTCAGCCACATCCTCCCCACATTTATCTTCCCTTGCCAGAAATATCAAGATAAAGAGAATGAGTTATTTTGGACTCACCCCTGTGTCCAACCCACCGAAGCTCATGGAGGGTTAATCCACTTCACTGGGAATTGCAGCAGTCAGCATATTCCCCTCCATTCAGGTCTAAAGACCAGTGTTCTTTTCCTTTCTTGAGGATACAGCAGATAAACCCATCAAAATCCCTCGGGGACATAAATGTGCTTGGCCAAGGGAGAGCCCAGTGCCAATGAAGAGCTGGTATTTCTGCTAACAGGTGGTCCCTATAGACTTGTGCCACCACCACCCATTGCTGTGTTTCTAACATATTTATATAAGGGATAGGGTACACTAAACATGTCCCAAAAACCCAATTGGTTTGTGGTTGATTAAATGTCAAAACAAGGCTCAGGGTTTTGGTAACTGCAAAGCCATTTACTGCGCACACCTTTGATTGCCAAGAGTATCATTCCTGCTGCAAAATGGTCACCGTAAGAAAGTAATAAACCAGAACATAAGTGGTTGCTTTATTTTTTTGCGATATCCCAGTGACACTGCTTTGGGAGCCCGGCCAGGCTGCAGCTGCCTTCTGCTGCCGGCTCCTCTCCTCCTGGGAAGCCCAGCACCCTGCTGGGAAGGGGAACCCGTGCCCAGCAACTACTCAAGAGCCATCCGCAGAGAGAAAAGTAGGGTGAGGTACCAAATACCCAGAATCCCGGGAAAGATTTAGAGCATTTTTGAGAGCTGTGAATAATGAGAGGATGTCAGGAATAGATGCATTTTTTAAAATAATGATGAAAGGTATGTTATGAACAGAGTCCTGAGTGTGAAAATCATAGAATGATAGAATGGTTAGAGTTGGAAGGGACCTTAAAGATCATCGGGATCCAATCTCCCTGCCCTGGGCAGGGACACCTCCCACCAGACCAGGTTGCTCCAAGCCCCCTCCCACCTGGCCTTGAACCCCTCCAGGGATGGGGCAGCCACAGCTTCTCGGGGCAACCTGGGCCAGGCTCTCACCACCCTCACAGCCAAGAAGTTCTTTCCCACATCTCAGCTCCATCTCCGCTTTTCCAGTTTGAAGCCTTTACCCCTCGTCCCATCACTTCTACTTGTAGAAAGTCCCTCTCCAGCTTTCTTGTAGTTTCCCGGGACATTCAAATCCAGAGCGATCACAACAGTGAACCTTCAGGGAGGAGCAATGCTGGCTCACCTGGTGGGTGGCTTTCCATTGCTTGTGTCGGTGAAGAAATAATTGCTCTTGGACGCATTCTGCACCTGGTGGTGGTCTCACCACTAAGCCCTCCTTTGCGGCATGTCCTTCAGTGCAGCTGTTATGGGTTCTCCTCACACACACGTGCGATTTCGCACACTAGGATGTGGCTGAGCATCACCAGATACCTGCTGGTACCCCGGCATCCTGGGGCAGAGCGTGCTGCTGGAGGGCTCCCACCATCTCCCCTCCTACCGCCACCCCAGTCCGTTATCTGCCGCAGGATTATTACTTATCCCTAATTTCAACTTGCCCGTTGGGATCCGCAGCATTTCGGGGCTGGAAGCCCGTCGGTGGCGGGGGGTCCGGCGCGGGCGCCGGCTGGCAGCTCTCCCTCCCCAGCACCTCGCCTACACGGCGCATATTTTAATTTTAGAGGTAGAAAGAATCCGAGTATCTTAAAGGTCAGAGGGATATGAAGCAGGGAATAAACACAGACTGCTTCTGTGAAAATATAATGGAGCACATGGCGAGTATTTGTTAGTGCTGCAGTCTCTGCAATGTATTTTTGACACAGGCTTGCTGCAGAGTGCAGCCCACTGCAGCAAAGGAGGGAAGGCGAATTTTCCTCCTCCTGCGCTCGGCGGTGAAGCGCCGGGTGTGTGCTTTGATGAGAGAGGTACAGCAAAAATGTAATAGCCAACAACTTCGCCAGCGCTGACAGAAAACACTGGTGGGAAGCCTCCGCATCAAAGCCATTCTAATTTCCCCGCGTTAGCAGCGGAGTTAGGAATGACCTTCATCTGCTCTTCATACAGGCGGCTCCGACAGGGAAAGTCATGCATGAATTGTGGCAAATTTAGATGAAATTATGGATTTGAGAGACAGCTGTAATTAGGTTTGAAGCAGACATTTAAATACTTTTTGCTGGATCGACCGAGAGGGCTCAGCCTTCTCCGGGGTGGAATTTAAACAGCAGCGAAGGCTTTTGTGCACCTCCTGAACGTCAGACCTTGGGAGACAGGTACATGGTCCGGAGGAAAACCAAGTGGAAGCGAGAGGATTAGTGATTCTTCTGACCCTCCGTGGCTGCCATGGAACGTCCCAGTGGCCCCCAACCGTTGTCTGCAATATTAGCATTTTTAAAAAACATAATCTGAAGGCAATTGCAAGGTGATGAGAGAGCCTGGGCTCACCTCAGCCCTGCTCTGGCCTGACCTACTTCAGGGTGGCAGGAACGGGATGGGACTCTCCTAAGGAATATCAGGTTGGATGGAGGTTCAGATGCTCGGGGTGGAAATCACCCGGGAAGTGATGCTGGGCACGGGAGAGCTGTGAATTCCCATTGGGAGCAGCCACTGATTGTACCAACCAGGTCTTCTCATGGTTCCTGGGCTGTAAACACCAGGAACACGATCCTCCAGTGTTTGGATTCCCTAGGCAGAAGTGTTTGGATTCCCTAGGCAAAAGCAAACCATTTAAGATGCCTGGTCATCATATTTTATAACAGGTTTCTAAAGTGCTTCCAGATAATATAGATTAAATAATTCCACTATTAAGAAGAAGAAATTAGTTGTTCCTTTTTGAAAGAGAGTTATAGCTTTGGACGTTATAGCCTGCTGATGTCATACACTTAAGAGAAGTTAACTTTTTCCCTTATCTGATCCGACATAATTTCAATTTTTTGACCGCAAGGATGCAAATATCCCAAGTTATTCTAGCGAGTTCCTCAGCACCGATCATCCCTTGCTCCTTATCTCCTCTCGCAACCCGTTTTTAACATCAGCCCTTGCAAAAGTCCCGTGTAACTCACGAGTGTCCCCAACCCCCAGCTTGCCCTTAGAGCTCACCCCAGGAGAGGGAAGCTCACAAAGTGCTGACATGGTTCCTGGTGTCCTCCTGATGCAAGAGCTTTTGCAATACCTCATTGATAAGGGTAAAACCCAACCAAGTACTGGAGATGAAGAGTGAGGGTGGTACCCGGCTGGGAGCCTGCTCTTTGGAGATGCTCTGGGCAAGGCAAACTTGGGACAGAGCCTGGCAATAGGCTGCTTTTTGGGGTTTCGTTCAGATTTTTTCTTCCTTTCAATTCTATTTTTTCCCACCTCTGCAGTCTCCTAAATTCTGTGACAATCAGGAGGGTGCAAAGGACAGTTCAGGTGAAGTCTGTTCCTTCTCCTGATTGTCGTCCCTGATTGTCCCCAGGTCCATCACTCTCCCCACCAGCTTTTTCCACGGACAGAGAGATCTCAGAGTCTTTTCTTCAAAATGCCGGAAAGCGGTCAAGTGCCTGCTGCCTCCCAGCCACACACATCTGCCTTCCCTTTCACAGGAAGGCCAGGAGCAGTGGTGGCAGTGGCAGCAATGGTGGTGGTGACATTGGCAGTGGTGCTGACAGTGGCAGTGAAGTGATGGTCCTCTTGATCCAGGCAGGAATGCTCCCACCCATCCCATCCCATCCCATCCCATCCCATCCCATCCCATCCTTCCCAGTTTTGCTTTTTCCCCAAGAAGAAGCTCCATTACCGATTGTTCATCCTGTTTCCAAAACTATTGACATTTTTTGCCAGGCACTGCACCCACAGGTCCCTCAACCTGGAACCACCGTTACCATCGCGCAGCACCCAACTGGACTTTCAGTTACTGTCCCCCATGGCCTGCTTTGGAGGTGACCTAAAAATCAGCATCCATCTCTACCACCACAGCCCATGACTCATCCGCTCTTCTCAATCTTAAAATTAAAGCCTTCAGAAGCGGAGATTGTCATTGTCTGGGAATACATAAAGTAGCACTTGAGAGGACTTAGTACAAGAAGGAAAAAAACATCTGTTGGGACTTCTGCAGGGAAAATTGTCAAAGCTGTGTAGCACCACCATTTATTACATATAAGGAACTCTATCCTTAATAACTGCTCTTTCTCTACATATTAAAGACTTTTTTTAAAAAAGCCCTTTATTTCAGGGCTATCAGTCTTAAGGATGTGCTGTGATTTACCACACCGTCTTCCCAGCCAGCGTGACTCCAACAGACACTGGTGAGCCCAAACCTGCTGAACCCCTTTAAGGAACGCATCCAGATTCCCTACAAAATTTGCTGAAAGAATTTCAGGATTTTAAAACTTTCCTTAGCAGGGTCTACAAATGAATAGAAATCAGTACAGAGGGGGGTTATTTACATGTGCATATCAGTGAAAATACATCTACGTACACATGGAGAAGGCCAGGCTATGGGCTTGTCCAACTAATCACCTTTAGTTTTGCATTAATCAGTGTTCGGGAAGATGTCCAGGATCCACATTTTTTTTCAGAAAGTGAGTATTTTGGCCCGTTCTTTATTTGCCTTGGTTTTCATGTCTCCACTGGAGCCAATGGAAGCGAAACTAATGTAAGACTTAGAGAACCAGGGGTTTATGTTCAGCAGTGATTCAGGATCCCTGATGGTCTTTGCAGGATACTCAACCCCTTCAATGTTATCTGCAGCACCTTCCGCAAGCGGGCCCACCTCTACAAAGCCAACCCGGTGGCCCATTTCAATGATTGGTCACAGACAAGGCTGAAGCCAGAAGAAGAGAAAACCCTCCATACTCCTGATTTCACCATTGCCAAGGCCATCCGTGCAGGAAGATCTCCAAGACGTGCTGCTAAAAAGACAGGAATTGGGGAGGGTGTCTGAAAGGGGACAGGCTGGTGACACAGGTGGGAATCTCGGTAACATTAAGCACGAGTCAAAGCCCAGCCCGGAGCTGACCCTTCCCATGAGGTTTTTCCTCCTCCGGAGAAGGTTCCCACCTACCCCTGTCCTTCTGCATCTCCCCCACGGCACAGCCCCACGTTCCTCCCACTCCACGCTTGTCTCACACCGGGGAGAAAGATCTGCCTATATTTCGTAGGTAAGGACTAGACTCTTCCAAGGTTTTTCCCATTGCAAGTTTTTTTTTGCTCTGCAAAACCCTGGAGATGTTTATCAGGAACATACAGGAAGGGAGAAGAACTCCCCGTCACAACAAAAAACCTCTTATCTCACGCTACAGTGGATGTCCCGGGAGACAGATTTCCACCACCTGCCCACCAGAAGCTGTCCCTGCCGTACCCATCGCTCCCGGACAGGCTGCCCTTCACCTTCTCCGGTGCTCACAGCACCCGATGAGCACCCGCGTTCGGCCGGCACTGGCCTTTTCTGCAACTGCTTATAGCAGCAAAGGCTCCTCTTCTTCTTTGATGTGTTTCTACTGAAGGAATATTTTATTTCATGGTCATTCCTTGCTGGAGGCAGGACTCAGGCTGGTGCCGTGCCAGAAGCCAAGGAGGCTGTGGGTGCTCTCTGGCTTCTCTGGGGAGGCGCTAGCACTGAAGACCCCTCCTCAATTCACTGCTGAAATCAAACTAGTGAATACCCACTTCAAGCAGTACAAAAAATAGTGGTGGAGCGAGACTCTTTTGGGCCGAATTTCCGTTCCCAGTCTGGAGGTGGTGGGAGCGGGAGAGCCTGGGAGCAGCCCGGGCTGGCCCGTCCCCAGAGCAGGCGTTCCCGCTTGGGCCATGGGGAGAGGTTATCTGCACCGAGGGATTAGCCACCTGGAACAGGGATGGAGAACTCGCTGCCGCTATAAACCCTCCTGTGATCCTCTCCCAGCTCCTGCTAAATGATTTCCCTCTCTGATGCCGGGCAGATCCCACGGCGTGGGAAGAGCAAGGTGATGACCTTACACGGCAGAGAGCAGGACGGCCGTAAAGCCACCCTGTCACCGCGGGAATCACGTGCCATGGTCACGGCCAGCTCTGCGCGGGGGAATGGCAGGGGTGGCCAGCAAGCGGGGCACGCCGGGGGCCATGGCTGCGGCGGGGGGGGGTTCTGCTGCGCTTGGAAACAAAGAGGGAGACCAAGCAAGCAGAGCAGCACCTGCGCTTGCCAGATGCACCGACCGCTCTGCAGAAGAACCCAACCGCCCACAGGTCCTCAGCATCGCTCCCCGGCTGCCCACAAATACCAGGGGGGGCTGAGGGAGAGGAGATCCGTCGCCCCCACGCCTGCCCCTTGCCCTCCCAGGGATGTTCCCGGGGAGGGAGGCCAGCCTCCACCCAGGGCAGGATGCTCCTGCAAGGTCTTCCCCATCGCCCGCGCTGGTTTAGCCTGTGGCCTGCGACATCCCGGTCCCACGGTGGGGATGCTGAGCCACCTCCCACCACCCGCTGGCCATCATCTCCCACCACCCGCTGGCCACCCAGGAGGCGCTGACCCTCTCCCCGCAGACCCCCCCGGCCCCCGCAGCTCATCCAAAGTGGACAAAATGGCTCCTGCCTCGGGGACAGGAGGGAACCCGCGCAGCTG
>VXAK01003107.1:146924-171959 GCA_013399435.1 Arenaria interpres | reverse complement strand
CCCCCACCAAATTTTTTGCTGGGGAAAAGACATGAAAATGGGAGCTGCTACGAAGAAAATCTGCGAAGAGAAAGTTTAACCTTTTCTAAGCATAGGCGACAGTGGGCAGGAAAAAAAAAGTGGGAATCTGTCTGGATTGGGTGAAGGACAGCAATACTGTTTATTCGGGTCCAATAATGGGGGGGTGTGAAGCAATCAGTGGGACTCCTGAGGGTCGGGGCTTGCTCTGCGAGTTCCTGTGGATGGGAAACAAACACTGGTTTTTTTTTTACGGCATGTAAATTGTCAGTCATTACGGGTTTGGGGTTTTTGGGTTTGTTTTTTTTTTTTTTTCAATGCTGTGCTCAGGATGTAAAGAACGCACTCGTGAAATCTTTGATGCTCAGTTTATCGCCAAAGTTTGCCGCTTGGAAGACATGACGCGGGCTATAAATAGAGCGATCAATAGGGCACTCTTCCAGGGATGGAGCGCGTACTTGGAGAGCGTTTTGGTAAACAGAGATCCCTGTGAGCTCCGAAGTTCACGTGGTGTGACACTGGGAGCAGCGGAGCATGCCCGGCTGCGGGCGCCGACCTCCAGTCACGAAGCTGGTGCTCCCATCCCTGGAGAAAGCTGCTCCGAAGCGCAGAGCCGAGCGGAATTCAAAGCTGTGGTTGATTTGGGTTGTTCTTCAGCTGCTGGCTTCAAAAATACCGCTTTGTTGTTGTCTTTTTTTCGGCGCTTCTTAAAGTTTTACAGCGATTGACTTAGGGAAGGCTGTGGAAGCAGGATGATGGCATGCCAGGAGAAGGAGGCCATGCCAGGAACTGATCTGAGGAACCCACTCTTGTGATGGATTTACTCCGTGCCCGTGTTATGTCAGGAGTGAGCGAGAGGCCATCGTCAGTGCTGGCTCTCCTTTCTGCAGCATCCATTCTTTCTTCTGTAGAAGGTGTCAGCTCTTGGTCATGGTTGGAGGTGAGGAGATGAGAGGAGATGCCACTGGGGAAGCCTCGGTGCCTTTGGTGGCCAAGGAGCCAAGCGGTGGCTCCAGGTCCTGGTAGCAGTCAGGCAGGAGGTCTGTCTCTGGCTCTTCCCCACTAATCCCTCCCGCTGTCTCCTTCTCTCTTGCATCACTTTATTCTCAAATATATTTAAAAAAGCCCACATTCAAACGCCATATGTTCTGTTTTCAACACCACATTCCCATCTTCTCTTCGTTGCTGTTCTCAGTGTTTGGCCATCAAAGAATCTTTTGGGCAGAGGCTCTTCGTACCTTGGTAGATGCTTCGTGAGATGTTTATGGTCCTCGTTACTCCTGACAGAAGGGCAGTTTGAGAGGCTGGAGCCACCACCCAGGCAGGAGGGACACGTGGGGATGGTTACAGAGTGATGCCCAGCGTGAGGCTGGGAGAGCTGGAGGAGAGAAGGATGAGGCTGGGAAGGCACCTCTGGGTGCCTGGTGGGCAGCTTCGCTCCGTAATTAGCATAAAATCTGCTAAAGGTGTTGTTTGAGTGGTGTCACAATCTCGTTGTACCTTGTGCTTAATTTTGCCTCAGGTATTTGATAAGCCGATTGAGCCGTATGGTGCATGTGTTAGGCGTTTCCACCTCTCGGCGTTCTGAAGCTTTAGCTGTTGTTACAATAAAAATTCTTAAATTTTAAAGCCTGAGTACTAAATTGGTAGCTTTCAGCAGTTCTCTAATTATGTGAGACATTTTTTGTACTTAACAAATGGTTCTTATTCTTGCCAGCACTTCAGCCCGGTGTTCTAGGACTGTGGGTGTCAGGGAACAGAACATATTTCTGTGTCTGTGAATATGATCCCACACGTTGTCTTAAGTGGGAAAATGTTCACAGTCCTTATATGGCGAGGGAATTTTTATTTATTTTTTTTTTTCCCAAATCCATCAGTGCTTTCTCCTGCAGTAATAATGCAGTTTTATCTTCCTGGTGCTTGGTAGGCTGGATATTGATTACGAACCAGAAATATGAAATGGTTGGTCTTTCTTTCTTTTTTTTTTTTTTTTTCCCTGGCAAAAGTATCTTGCAATGTCACCTGCTCTGTCTTGTCAACCATTCACAAACTGTTTCTGGAAACGGCTGGTGGTTTCCAACAGCTAATCAATCTGTAGATGCCAAACCCATAGATAAGTACCCGAGGGGGGAAAGGGTGTTATTTCTGCCTGGCGTTGTGCATCTCTTCTTCATCTTCGCCGTGAGTTTACCTGCTCCTCCTCCTTGTGCTCAGCCATTCCTACAGCAGTGTGGTGGCTTTCTGATCGTGCGCCAGAAGGTATCTCACCACGTTCTGCGGTGAGATTTGTGAAATACCTGAGTTACCAGGGCACTTTGTGAACATCGGTGTGAGGCTGGTTACGAATTCATGGACATATGAAATGAAGAGTGAAGAGTTTTTTGGGGTGATGGAAGAGCAGAATTACTCTCAAATGGATTTTCTTGAGGAATACTCGTTGTTGCATTAGATATTCCTTCCCAGTGGCATAACACCCCAAAATCCTTTCGACCCGTGGTCATCTGGAGGAGGAGGTATGAGGCGTTTTCTTGGTGACCCTTGGATACCTTCTTCCTTTTTTTCATCCATGTTTTGTCTCATGACAGATCAGAAAGCATTGCTTCAAAGGTTTGTCTTGCAGAACGTCCTGCACCTCTGCATCCTTGTAGGATGTGACTTGTGACTACAGTGACTTGTGTTGTGGGAGGAGGGTCTACCAGATCCCGCCTCCGGCTCCATGGGAAGGACATGTTTAAGTCTGACGCCCAGCACAGGGTTGTACCTGGATCCGGTGGCCAAGGGAGCCACGTTGTGCCACCTGCCTGGTAGCACATCTTCCCCTCTGGGGTCTGAGCATGGCAGAGATGCTGCTGTTGATTCGTAGGCGCGTTCGTTGCCTCATCAATTAAGAAGATGTTGTAATCCTCTATGTGAGCGGGAAGATGAATCGTTATAGTACAGAAATTTAGTTATGATTGATATTAATAACAGTCCAAGGTTTCATAGTTTTCTTGAAAGTTCTACATCTGAGAAAAACTTACTTATTTGCCCAGATGACCCTCTTAATTTTTTAAGGCAGGGTTAAAGTATCAAAGCAAATTGGATCAGAAATTCTGTGAAAGTCTGTATGATTTTTAGTATCCTCGCGATGTGACAGCTAGGTAGAACCCTCCCTTGTTTTCTGAAAGGAAGAAGCAATGGGAGTTTTGAGACAAAATTTATTTTTGGGACTGTATTTTTTTACCAGATGCTTAACAGAATAATGATTTATGTGAGAAATGCTAGAAGATAGATATATTGTATTTGTAGCCACGTATTGATATGGTCTATGTAACAGCCTGGTTTGTGGTTTATAAATATCACCTAGAAGAGAGGATTTGGCTCAGAACTGTCTCCAGGACAAGGTCAATCCTCAGGGACTGTCACAGACTCGGGCCCCACCACGGGCTTCTGCCTGATGCACCATTTTGGGGAACAATGGTCTTCGTGAAATTTGAGAGAAAAGCCCTCACTTAATAGGCATGAATTTTTCCTAGTGCCATAAAGTATGGTTTTCTTTGTTTGTTGTTCCATGGTTGCAGATGCTGCAGTACTTTTCTAAGTATGGAGGGGTTTTTCCAGGTAAAGCCACATTTCACGGGATTTCTGTAGAAGTATCTGAGAAAGAGGCCAAGATAAAAAATGCCCACTGACATGCTTGCCTCCGCTGGCACATCAGCTTCCAAATCCATGCACAGAAGCTCCTTGAAAGTCAGTATTTCTGCGCATTTTCCAAGGCTCACCCGAGTCTCTGCCGTCGTTCTGCCAGGGAAAGGCACTCTTTTTAATGGGATGTCATTAACACTGCGCTGCTGAATGATTATTTCCATTTATAATAGCAACAATATGTTAACTTCGACAAGTTAAAAATTAAGATCCTGGAGCTGCCAGTCAGAGTGCAAGGGCTGCTGGCATTCTTTAATCATCGCTGCTATTTTTGTGTGGACAGATTTAGCATAAAATAGGTGTGATGCAAAGTGTCACAGCAGATTTAGTCCTTGTCCAAGGCGTCTCGGTTTTGGAATGTGGCTCTTTGTATAAAATTCATCAAGAAAGTGTCAATCTTCATCCATGGAGAGGTGTAGGGGGGGAAAAAAAAGACCAAACAAAACCTGGTCGTATAATTTGTGGCTGGTGTTTCTCAGGGCCTGCGTCTCCTCTGTGCAGCTCCGGCAGTTGGGATATCATCTGTAAATTTGGTTAAAGCGGGGGGGGAAAAAAAGACTCATCAGTGTTGGTTGTCGGATTAGTCTGAGATTAGATGAATCTTAATTACTTCTGCTAGATTTGATTCTGACTAGTCACACTGAACTAGTTCTAAGAAGTTATGAGGTCACTGAGTGAGAAACTGAGATTCGCGTGCTGTGCTACCCGGAGTGACTCTCTGAGACCAGGTTTGTTTGGAGCTCTCGATTCTGCACTGGAGATGACAAGGAGCTGCTCCCGATCCATCCTCGCCACCCCACTCGGGATTTGGTGGATACCTGTCATGTTCCCTCCAACTCATCTCTTTTATAAACTGACCTACTTAGTGACTCTTCTTGGAGACGTCTATACCTTTGCCCATCCTTTTCATCCTATTTTGAGCATCTCCCATACCATCTAGTAGGTCCTCCCCTTTTATTTCAATGAGGAGACTTTTTTTTTTTTTAATAGCTTTAGAATAGTTCTAGGAAACGATAAAGTAAAAGAAATTGTGTCCTTTCTGAAGTACTTCACATTTTTCTAGTCCGTTAGTCTGAATGTACTGACTTTGGCAGCATGGGGGGAACAGCATGAGAAGCCGTAAGCGGTGTTAACAGAAATGTAGGATTAACAGAATACAGTCAGTTTGTGCTTCTTAACAAATGCCTACCTAAAATACAATGCCTGAAATACAATACCCTTTAAGAAGAATGTTCATAGTTGACAAGAAAGGAAAAAAAGAGCGATCGCTATCTTGCTAATGAACTGGTAAGTCTGAATATTAAATCATCTATAGAAGCTACCTCTCAGCTTCTGTCCATCCCCTTTCTCCTTCTACTTTACAGTAGAGAACTTGGCTGAGTCTTTCTTTGGGGTTAAGAAAAAGCACTTTAGCATCAAGTACAAACCCTATTATCGGTCCCTGTCTCTAACATGCAATTTGTGTGTGTGCTAGTATAAATGTATCTGCGTATATATGTAAAAATACAGATTTATATTAAAACGTGCATAAAAATTTGAGTTCACACTGATCATGGATTGCTCCGTTCTCACAACAGTGACCTGGAAACTTTCAGCAAGTAAAACGCAAAGCATTGAGGAGTTTTTATGACTTTGCAAAACCTTCAGTGCATGGTGGTGCCAGGGCTTCATTTTTATCTCCTGTGGTTCCTCTCGGTTCCCTCTGAAGGTTGTGTAGTGGAATAATTAGTGCTGGAACAGGTGGAATTGGAAATGGGGCGAGCGGAGCATGTTTCAAGTGATGTGTGTGTTGAGGAGGTCCCATTCTGGAGTGGGGAATGCCCTTGGATTTTGACAGCCACGTTGCCCTTGGGTGGTTGAATGCTTGGTGGGGAGCTTCTCAGTGTCCTGGGGGTGAGAACAAACATTTTTGGGCAGAAGAGCGAGGACTGTCACGGCAGCTCCATGAGGAGGGTCTGCAGCACCTGTGTGATACCTGTAGGAACATGGAGAGTCATACGCAGAGTCCTTCTGGTCTCTGAGGCTTTAAATAGTGTTCGGTAAATAAAACTGTTCTTTGAGCAAGGATGAGAAAAGAGAGATAAGAATAGCTGTCCATGAAGTATCATCCCTCTGCGCACTGAAACAGCTGCTCTGTGGAAGAATTAGTGTGAGACTGTGTGGTTAAAGGTGATGTCATGAAAACCCACAGCAAAACTGCCAAAGCAGCGTTAATTCTGTGCTGTCGTAAAGCCTGACTTGCCGTTCTGGTCCTGTAACACAGGCTTTTCATGTATGGAAATGTAGGATGTCAGTCATTTTTATTTTTTTTTCAGATATAGAATCTGTTGCTTTCTTCTAAAAATACATATTGCTGCTCTGTAATGCATTTAATACTTCATGTATTTAATTTCATTTCATTTCCCCATCCCTGGAGGGGCTCAAGGCCAGGTTGGAGGGGGCTTGGAGCAACCTGGGCTGGTGGGAGGTGTCCCTGCCCAGGGCAGGGGGTGGCACTGGGGGGGCTTTAAGGTCCCTTCCCACCCAAAGCATGCTGTGATTCTGTGATTTCAGTCACGTGCCCTTACTTGTAAACTACCAGTTGAGCGTTAATGGGCAAACTGGGTTTGCTGGAAGATCTTTTCATAATTCTTCTCTATTCCAGTTGTGATTTCTTTTCAACCAACTCTGCTCCGAGAAAACATGGAGAAAAATGGAAAACCTTTTCTTTTTGCTTTTTTTTTTTGTTGTTGTTGTTTGCTATGAGTTTGAAGACACCCTTTGCATTATTTCCTGGCCGTTCAGGATCACAGATTTCTAGCTGAGAGCAGGGATCAGCCTGGAGCACGTTGCACAGTGAAGCAACAAGCTCTTGCCAAGCAATAGCAGAAGGGACCAACTACAAAGCCCTCTACCCTCCCAGGTATGAACCCGTGATGCAGAAGGCTTTTTGAGATGAATCCCGCACAAAAGAGAGGTGACCTGCCTGCGGGTTTCGGGAGGTAAACAGATTTCTGTTTGCTGCTGTGGTGCGGGTGTTGTGGTAACACACGGCATTTCGTGGCTTGAGCCAGAGGGGAAGAGTGCTTGGACAGTGTATGGTGGAAAAAGCTATTAATATTAAGGCACTTTCTCTTGTTTTCGGCTGTGAGCTGTAATTTACTGTGATTATTTGTTTCCTAATAAATTGTGTGTAGCTCATCTCAGCATCAAGACACATTAGGCTTCCTCCTCTGATGTCTGTTACGCTGACTAATTTAATTCGTCTTCAGAAAGGAGTTTATGACCAGATGCAGGAGGTTTGGCTGGAAGATGCCACGCAGCTTGTTCTTTTTATCTGGATATACCCAGAAGGCCAAATTCTGCTCCTCTTTGCCCTCAGAGTTTAACTGAAGTCATGAGAGCTCCATAGGTGTAAATGAAAATAGACTCATTAGAGACCGGCGCAGGATGGGAGGGGATGGAATTTCAAGTAAAGGTGGTAGCACGTGAACGAATTGGCTGCTCGTCCATCGAGGAAAGCCATCCCAACGTTTGTCTCAAAAGCTTCCAGGCATTTCAGCTGGAGCGGCTACTCTTTAGCTAAGGGCATTAAAATAGGGATTTTAAATTTAAATAGAATTAAAATACAGAGTAGCAACTACTGACACCATTTAACTGGGGGTATAACATGAATGCTTATTATAAATGAGTGAGTGAAAAAAAGCTTATTAGCCAGCTACGTCGTGGCATTGTTCTGGAGAGGAGTGTTTTGCTATTAAAATTACTTTGAAAGCAAAGATCGTCCAAAGCTAAACGTAATTTAAGGTTGTTCTCCCACTTCTTTCTCTCCCTAGTTCTCTGCTCTTTTTGCTCATCTTTGCAAGTTGTGATGGGACAACTTCTGCTTTTCAGTGTGAGTTGGTGCCGAGTTTGTGTGTGCAAAGCAGAGGTTTGTCCTGCGCCAGCCTGGGCATCGGTGGTGCCGTTGCTCAGCTCTGGCCGTGGCCGCCACTGCTGTGCCCAACCTCTGGTGTCAGACCCTCAGTCCTCGCGGCACTTCTGCCCTGCTACCCCAACCAGAGCCTGTCTACATTTGCTTTTCTCCTTTTAGAAGTTGCTCTTGCGTGTTCTGTGTGGATGTGCCATCTTGCTCATTTAGAATCATAGGGACCATTTATGTTGGAAAAGGTCTTTCAGACCATGGAGTCCGACCATCAAGCCAGCTCTGCCCAAACCCCCACTGACCCATCTCCCTCAGCACCACGTCTGCCCGGCTTTGAAATCCCTCCAGGGATGGTGACTCCACCACTGCCCTGGGCAGCCTCTGCCAAGGCTTCACAACCCTTTGGGGGAAAAAATTTTCCACAATATCCATCTTAAACCTCCCCTGGTGCAACTTGAGGCCGTTTCCTCTTGTCCCATGGCCTGTTCCTTGGGAGAAGAGACCGACCCCCCCTGGCTACCCCCTCCTTTCAGGGAGTTGGAGAGAGCGAGAAGGTCTCCCCTCAGCCTCCTTTTCTCCAGGCTGAACACCCCCAGCTCCCTCAGCCTCTCCTCACAAGACTTGTGCTCCAGACCCCTCAGCAGCTCCGTTGCCCTTCTCTGGACACGCTCCAGCCCCTCAATGTCTTTCTTGTCGCGAGGAGCCAAAAGCCACCCCAGTTTCTGCCTGCGTTGCGCCTGCTCTGGCCCGGCGGCGTTCGAGGAGTCGCTTTGGTTGGTTTAACACCCACCCTACAAAAATATCCCCTGTCGGTATCTGTGTCGCCGCCTTCTCGAGGGGGGAAAAAATAGAGCTGAAGGGTGCGGTGCCGCATCCTCACGGCTTCTCCTACACACACCGACGGCAGCCAGGCAGGGGCGGAACGAGGCAGGAACCTTGGTGGTTGCACGGTAAAATCATTTATAAACAGGCCCTCCACGAAAAGCACTCCAAGGACGAAGTCCAGGTCTTTTGCCATATCAATAGCGATTTTGCAATTGATTTCCTGGAGCAAAATTTTTGATTTTTTTTTTTTTTACGATATTTTAGTGCCCTATATACTTGTGATGTATTTGTCAACGAGGTGAGCAAAAGCCATATTGGTTTGTAATGGTCGTAAGAACCCTGTAAGAAGGTATATTTAATGAAGTGCAATGGAGCCCACGGGGAGAGTCCTAGCATCGTCCTGAGGTCGGGCTGAAAGGGACCTGCAGGTCCAGATGTTTTACAGCCCGTCCTTTATTAGCTTGAGCAAACTTGGCGTCTCACGTATGGTGACAAGGCAGGAACACAAACCTCTTAAATAACTTAATTCTTTTTTGAAAACCGCTGAGGAGAAGGTAGGAAACTATGAGTCACTTCGTGCTTTCAGAATCACGAACACAAACTGGATCCTGATCCAAAGGTTCCCCGAGATCATTAAAACTTGCATTAACTTGCATGAAACATGAATCAGGCTGCCAGAACTTATGCGTTTAGCACAGCTTTATCAGAGGTTTTATTCTGCACAGAGCTAAATACAGATATTTTTTTTTTTTAACAAAGCTGATGGTTGTACTTAAAATAGTGCACAGTGTAATGGAAGTATAAAAATACTGGTCAGAGATCATTCCAAGATGCCTTTCACTGTTCCAGAAACTGTTCTGCACAGTGTCGTGCCCTGATAATATTTCAGTTTTTTTGCTGCAAAATTTAGTTGGGAAACACCAGTTAGCACAGCTCAGCGGGATTACATCAAGGGCCTCTTACGGGAAGATCCAGTCTGGTTTGCAGCTTGTGTGTGGTGGAAGGTAAGGTAAGGTTGGGTTTTCTTAACCAGAGATCAGCTGGATTATATTGATCTTCAGCAAAAATGGCAGTAAAAAGGGGGTGGGGGGTGAAGTACTCGCCCACTATTCTGCAGTAGGTTTGCATAGATTAGCTTTTTAGTTAATGCTTATGCATATAGAGCACGTCTAAAAGCTTGGTCATTGGGTTTTTTTGGTGGGTTCTTTAAACAGCAACAGGAGTCATTTTATGCACCAAATAGAGTTGTGTTATTTGCAAGCCCTGGCCAGAGCTGATCAAAACAGGGTCCCAGGCCAATTGAACATAGAAAAGGAAGCGTCCTGGAGCATTCTCCTGTAGCACGCTGCTGCTGGAGGGCCCTGTCCTCCTTCCGTGGCCTTCCCATCGCGCGCTCTCCAGGGCAGCTCCAGCGACAAGTTCACTTGGCTGCAGTTTAGCGAGTTTTTGTTGGCGTAACTAGATTTTCATAGAAGAAAAAAAGTACCGGCTGAGATCCTTAGGTACATTAAAATAAAGATGTTTTCAGCTATCACCTTAAACTATAAAGGGCGTTGTGGCAGGGTTGGGCATTTTTGTCAGTAGTGGCGTTCATATGGTTGATCCACAATGTGGCTGACCCATAATATATCCGTTAATACGGGCTGGGCTGCAGGACACCTTTTTGTCCTTGGGGGTTTTTTTTTGTATTCTATAAATGCCAGCTTGACTTTTCCCATTTTCCTCACAGAACGTGGTTGGCCAAGGCGTGTTGTGGAGGTTGGGAGAAGAGCCAGACACCCCAGGATCTGGCTGGTGGTGCCGTGGTTCTGCCCTTGGTTGTACTGCAGTGTGGCTGGAGCGGGTCGGCATCCCTAATAATTGACTGGCACTGCTGTGTCAGGGGAAACTGTGGAAAAGTGCATTATAATTGCTTGTTTTCTTAACTTGGAACCCAAAATATTCATTTTTGGTCAGTATCTTCCATGGTGTGTCTAAAGAAGAATTTGTTTTCTTTCAGTATTTTCAATATTTTTTTTTTAGTTGTGAGAGTGAAAAGCATTTTAACGGTATCTCTTGCTAAAGGATTAGCAGCAAAAGCATCTGAAATATATTGGTAAGGACCTTGGCTTTCATAAAGTAGTTCTGGTGGTCTTGGCTTTAGCTGTGGTCAGCCTGAGAGCCAGTGTCACAGTTCCTGTCTCTGAAAATCCCAAGTCTATGTAACAGCTGTGGGGTTTATGACTTTTGAAAGGAAAAGTATAAATAAAAGAAAAAAAAGTTTGAAAACAATTAGCATTTCCCAGCCAAACAAAAAAAAAAACATTACTTACTGTTAGCAGTGTATATGCTAATTAAATTCTTAGAGTATGACCCACAGTGAGTTATGGAATTAGGCTTAATAGTTTTGTAATACCCTGGGACAAGCAGATTGCCTTACCTGCCTAAAGTGCAAAAGAGGTCCTTGCTAAATCTGCCGTTACGAAGAAATGTCTTAAAACACATGTAAAAGTTTAAAAAAAAAGTCTTAATTTTAGACAGGTAGATGTTCATATAAATTAGTAATAACCTCACAATCTTACTCTATGGCATCTTCAGAAGCTGAATATTAAAAGTAATGAAAATTAGATAGAAATACTTGGACTGGACACTGTCCATAAGAGCTGGGAATCAGCTGTGGCATCTGTCTTTGGGTTGAATTGTCCCTGGTTATGAGACTGTGCCTGGAAAATGGGCATCTACTCAACTGCGTGCCGTACCCCGCGGTGTCCTCGCCCTTGTCTCTCTTCCCGTTGAGTGACAAACGTTGGTCCTCTCTGTGAGATGGCATGTGTCTATGGCTCGGTGGCCAGCGAGCCTCTCTCCATAAGGTGACCCGTCTCCTCCTTCCCATTTCCCTTTTCATACTCAATTATGAGCCAGATTGCTGGCTGGTGATTCGAGCCAGGCCCCGTCGTCAGGCGTAACACCAGCGAGGTTCACGCTGCTCGGATTTGCAGCTTCATTTCAGCTGGGACGGTGCCTGAGCAGCCCCGGCCGGGCGCCTGGAGCAGGCGAGACTTACGGATGAGATAATCAGTAATTTATGAGAATGGTGAAATAAAAGTGGCATCTCCAGGCCAAGAAAGCAGCCATTACGATGGGATCGTTTATCTTTCCCGTTTGCCAGTCTTTGATAGATTATTTTAGTGGTTTCAGAAGACTTCTCTGACTGGGAACCGCAGTAAAGCCCAGGAATCCTGTGGCCCATTGGAGATGGTTTTTTTTGTTGTTTTTCTTTTTTTTTTTTTTTTTCCTGCTTCTGCTGTTCAACTGATGCCGCATTCTGTAGAGAAAATGGTGGGAAAGTTGATGGGAGAGAACAGATACTGGTATTTTTCTCCCGTGTTGTATATTCCCCGTCTCCTATGGAACTGCATATCTAACCGTCAAATTCCTTCCTTTGAACTTAATGTAAAGCAGCAAGTTTTGGTTTCCTTGCGGTTTATAACCCTCTCACGGAGTTTATCAACTTTGTGACTGCATATTTTATACAATATGATCGCTACTCTGCATTGGCCTAAGATTGTTTGAGTTAGGGTGATTTTACATTTTTATCAATCAACACTTTATTGCCTACGTGTATGTATTATTTATTTATAGACAGTCTTCTCTATATACTTGGCCTTATAGATAATAACCCTTGAAAAGCTTAAAGAAGAATCTTCTTTTAAAGCAAATCTGTCTTTTCCCATTTGGACATGTGCAGATTTTAAAATTAGCATCCTCAGTGATGTCATCCCTGCTGCCTGTAAAGTTCTTCAAAGAGTCTTCTAACATGCTGGTTCATTTTACTTTAAGAATTAAAATTTGTCTGTCTTTAGAAATGCTGAGATCTTAAGAAATAACATAGTTTAGACATTAGTGGTATTTAACAAAATAAGAGACCTGACCTTTGTATTTGGCTGTAAGTTGTAGCAGTATTGACACATAAGAAGGTGAACATCATAGCCTGATTTCACCTTCTGCGTTGGGAAGGTCTCCAAGTGTGTGCAAGAGGTGCAAGAACCCACCTTGCTTGGTGGGTTCACGCTTGTGATGCAGGACCATGCTCTAGGTTGGCAGTGTCTGTTCTTGCCCCTCTTCAGAGCAAAGACAGATAAGGCAAAGCCGTTGTGTTCTGGCAGCTCCTGTGGAATATGGCCATGGAGTGACAGTTGTCATTGTGCCTACACTGCTGCACAGTCATATTCCCTGACCTTTCCTCTCGTCCTTCTTCAAGGGGAAGTGCCATGAGCCATGAGAAACCCAGTGTTAGTTCCCGGTCTGGTTGTTGGTCCAGGAGGGATTGAGGGAATCCCTTGAAGTTTCACCAATAAATCTTAATCGATGATAGTTAAATCTTTTTGGTATTTTTAAGTATTGTGTTCATGTCTTGATCAGCCATTCCGTCCTGCGTTCCACTGTTCTTCATCCTGAGAGAAGCTGGTCTATAGAACTGGTCCTGGGCTGGTGCTCTTGTCTGTCCTGTCTGAGGTGGTGGTGGAGAAGCATGCGACATGCCTTTCAGGAGCCTGCCTTGAGCTCTTGCATAAGTCAGGGCTTATTTCAAAACGGGGAGTGCGGTGACTAAATATTACGGAAATCTCAGCCCACGAGCTTCAGCAGTTGGGTTTTGGTTGGGTTTTTTTTGTGTTTGAGTATACATTGGCATTACTGGGCACTTCCATATAAAATTATTTGGGATTCTTTCCACCAGCTGGAGTCTTTCCAGTTTGGTCCGAATGACCTTCGTTTCATGTGAGCCGCGCGTATGTTTCTTTGCTCTTGACAGTTGAATGGGAGTTTTATTAGTCCTTCCAAGTGGCTGATGCTGTAAGGGTGGGATTAAACCTAAGGCCAGTCATTTTATGTATCTGAGACCTTTGGCTCCAAAAAGACTGTTGAGTGGGGGGAGGAGTGATCCAAAATTAACAGTATAATATTTTAGCACATTTTAAATGTCAGTTCGTGGACTAATATGGTTTACTATTGGAATAAAGATACCTGTAGCGTTCTTCATAATGGACTTATTATGAACTTAACCATTTGTTAATATAAGCATTTAAACAACTTTAGAAGCAATCCTTGGCCATTGCAGTTCTCCCTGAAAGGCTTTGCTAGTTTTGATAATTTACAGCATTACTCCCAGTTTCACAGTTTTTAAAAATATACTTCCCAGTTTTGTTGGAAGGAAACTGTCCCGTAGGAAAAGTGAAATCACCATAAAAAGCACGTTATTACGTCATGTGAGTTAAATGTTTTAAATTTAGCTTGTTACATTTGTTAATGGTAGGACTGTGAATTAATTAAACTCCTATTCACATATGTAGGATTTATATTAGCTGATGAATGTCTAAGAAAAAGGTTGGGGATGTGTCAGCATCTCCTCTGGCTCTGTGAAAGGAAAATACATGCAGTTAAAAAGAATTAGAGAAGGGAAGACATCAATAACTGTGTCCTTCATCCTTCTGGACAAAAAGCATGCTGAAAGGGAAGCTCTTCTTCAGGGGAAAGACTCTGATAATCAGCCTGGGGCTGATATTGAAGCTTCTTTGAATCTTCTTATTCATTTTCCTCTCAAGCTAAGTGGATGCGTCTCATCCTCCGTATAGTCGCAATTAATGAAAAACCTATAGCCCTGTTCAGCACATCTGAGCATTTTTCACTGCTTTTAATTGACTTATCCAGCATCTAGTGTGACTTGATGGACTTGGATGGCTTTCCTTTAGTCCCTGCCCTTTGAACATTTCTTTTTCTGCTAACATTTCACATCTGAGGTCTAATCTCTTGCAGCTTTATTAGGAAGAAATTAACTTCTACAAGAACTGAGCTGTGGAAAATGGATATTTGGATCTTATCCTAATTCCAAGCAGTGCTGTTGTAGGTGTCATTAACCACAGGCTGGTTCAGGGGAGAAGAAGCCTCTTCCTGCAGAAGTTGGATCAGCTGCAGGGAATGCAGGCAGAACAGGCTGATGGCTTTTTATCCTTCATTTTATATTCTGTTTTTACTCCAAATGCTGTAATGCCCCAAACAAACATTGTTTCCTGCTGCCCCAGAGTGGTCCAGTGGTCCAGGCAGTGGCGGGGACTCCTCCCTTTGACCTTTTTGATGTCTTTATCGGACTGAACCCATTCCCTCAGGTGGTTTGGGCTATATCAAGCCATTCTGTGTCATCCGCGGTCCTTTCTCACCACTTCTCATCCTTCCAGGTCCTGCTGGATACTGGTGGGTTTTTTTGCCCACTGGTAAGACAGTGTTTGGCCATGTTGCAACATACCTTCTCTGCTTGGTCCCTCTTGGCCAACCAAGCATGGTCGCCTGCTCTCCTGGTTGTCCTCAGCTCAGCTGGTTTTAATTCACTCACGAAGACACGATTTCATGTCTTCTGAAGTCACTGGAGAAGAGACAAAGCAAAAGAAGGCCCCAAAACCGAGACCTTGGTTAAAAAAAATGCATTTAAGCTTCTTTTCTGAATATTTCTTTTGTGAGCTTCAAGTCTATTTAGTGTAATGCACTGGTTTGCAACATTCTGCTTTCTCAGTCAAAAGTTGTGCAACAGTAAATCTGGTGCCTGCTGAATTACGTTGCTTTACCCCTGGTGCTGTTGTCCCCCATACCTGTAATCCCACCAGAAGAAATTTGTTGGGCTGGTTTGACGCTGCATTTTTTTTTTTTATACACACGTGTACTGGCATTAATTTTATTAAGCTGCTGTAATTCTTTATAAATAATGTGTATTGCTTATTCCATTACATTGTGCAGGATCAGTGTCAAGCTGACAGGCCTGTAACGATTCAGATTATCCCGTTTTCTCTATTAATCATTTGAAGATTAATAGGAGCTGCCTGGTCCATTCTAATTCTCCTTGCTGAGGACGTGTGATGTGTCACAAAAGAGGTTATTGAAATTATACCCGTGACCAATTTACTGATAGTCTTAGAACACAAGTCAAAGGCTCCAGACATATAGAGATAAAATCTCTAAAGAAGTTGCTTTTGGAAAAGAAGGCCCAATATGAAGCAGAAGCATGCAGAGGAGATTAGCCTGCGTAGTCCTGGTGGTTCTTGCCAAAATAAACTCCCAGAAGTTCCTATAAATTCTCCTTAAGCCAATGCTAGAACCGCCAACAGTCATCACTAGATTCACTGCTCCAATAAGCAATTGGTTTATTTTACTTCTAGATTTCTAGGATTTATAGCTTTATTTTACTTCTAGATTTCTGTCCTATTTCTAGATTTTACTTATTTTGCTTCTAGATTTCTTCCTAAAACCTTGGCAGCGAGCAGCAGGACAGCCGTTTGGCCTGACCATTTTGGAATCCCATTTGGAATTCCTCCGATCCGTGGGGAAACTGCCCTCACCTGCTGTGGAATCCCAGGTTTCTCAGGCATGCTGGAAACCACCCCAAAATTCACCTCCCGCGTCACTATCGCTCCTTTCCAAGGCAGAGATCGCCCCGCAGAAGGTGGCTGTTCTTGGGATGATTTAACACCAGCACAGATCACTCGCAGGGTATACGTGCGAGTAGTGAAAGGGGCTGATATCTCATGGCAACGTATATAAAAGTGTCACTTTCTTCACAAATTTTGACCGGCAATGTCATTCTGTTTGCTTATTTACAAGAAAAGTAATTCATCAGAACTCGGCAGCAAAGGAAGAGATAATAGCTATCGGGCTGCTGTTTGATTCTTAATATTTTGGGTTGGTAATTTATTTGTCAGGAAAATATTACCTTAAAATATAATTTTTCTGAATATGAACTACTGGGTGATAAAATGGCTTTTTTTGGCTGATGGTATAGGCTGGCCTTGTCCTGCCGGGAAATTTCTCAGCTGTTTATGGCTCTCTCTTATCTCCTGAGCTATTGCCAGATTTGCAAAATAACAAGACCTATTTTAAGAAAGGAAGAGGAATCCCCACTGCTGTTTAGAGACTATGAATGTGTCTTCCAGCTGATGTTAGTCTGTCCTGAGGTGTTCCGGATTCACCAGGGCGGGATTTTCTACTTTTCTTCAGATGCCTGCTGAAACTTGGAAGAAAAATGATGCAAAGCTGATGCTCTGGGTTGGTCCATGGGATAATTTAATTTTGGACTTCTCTTATGCCAACTCTTCTTGTTGAAAAATACTTTTCAGGCAGTTGGAGACTACCGTAGCAAAGAACTCTGTTATTTGGGAAAGAACCTGAAATAGAAGTTAAGCAGAGCTATCCTCCCAGCCTTCTTTGAGCGCACCGGCAGAAATCTCCCAGCCCTTTGGCTGTGTCACGGGCTTAGAAAATGCAGACGCGTGAAGCCCCTTCTGTTTTCAGTGGTGGAGAATTCTGAATTCTCTGCTCTCACTGGGCCGACGGCCATGGGTGGCACCACGGGGCTTGATAAATGGGATGCCTCCAAAACTGGGATGTTTCTCAGCAGACTTTTTGTGGCAGAATGAACCACTGGGCTGAAAAAAGCTGGCGGTGAACAGGGTAGTGGAGTGAGAGGAATCACTCTGAGTTCCAGAGCTGTCATCTGCCCATCACCACGGGTGATGTCTGTGGAAGACTAGAGATTAGGAGTTTATTAGACTGAGTGTTTGGGGGTTCTTCTCATGGCATGTTTCTGTAGTGCTCTGAGAGTCTGGCCGGGCTGAGGGGAGCAAGAACACCGTTTAAGCTGCAGAAAAGTTTGCTAATTAAAGACTGCGATAGGAATGTAATGTCAGAGAAGCTCCAGGGAAAGGGAAATGTGTTCTTTTTACCTTTGCATTTTGTAGCTGTGCAGCTGAGAACAAGGGAAGGGGGGAAGAAACTCAGCCTCAGACAGCACTCGAGAGAAAAGCAGTCTCTTATTTTGGAAATGAAAGCTCATTGCTGGCATTTCTGTAAGATAAAGAGGGAAGAGACTCCTAGAGGAAGCAAAGTAAGAGAGAATAGAAAGATTTACTTATTTATTGCCTTGCCCAAAGAGAAGCTAGCCTGAGAATGCCCCTACAAGTTATAATCCCTGGGAGGAGCTCCTTGGTTTCCAGATCCCCAGAAATGATTAACTGGAATAATAAAGGATAAATATTTTGGTTAAATATAATCTTTATGGACATTTTGTCTGGCTTGTTTTAATCTTCTTATCCTTTGCTTCAAGTTTTGCTAGTCAGCTCCTCTTAAATAAATACTAATCAAACTTTCACTAAGTTTTAAGTGGAATTCTGATTTATCCAACTTGGGGGATACTCAGATGCCACTTTAGTGCTAGGTGCTCTCTGAGGGGTGAGGAGGAAGCAGTAAGTGGGTAAATCGTTCCTGGATGTCCTCTGGTAGAAGGTGCAACTGTAAAGGGTTGCAAAAGAAAAAAATAAATTAAAAAGTATTATATCGATGTGACAGTTTTCATCTGAAAGACTAAATAGACTAAATTTCTCTTCCAAACGTCCTAGTGCCTCTAAAATTCAGATTTGTTTGCGATCCTTTATGCTGCTGCGTTAATGGTTTTCATACATTCAGGAAGTCTGCCATCCTTTGGATTCTGCAAATGAGGTGACTTGCCTTATTCATCAGGCAGTGATTTAAAAGCGACGTTGCTGTGCTAGCAGCAAGAGAAAAAATACACAAAACTGGCAGAAGGGAAATAAAAAAGGTGTTCAAGGTCAGTTGTGTCTCGATGAGGTAACTTACATGTATGTTAAATACCATCACAGAATCACATGGGGTTGGAAGGGGCCTCTGGAGATCATCTAGTCCAACCCCCTGCCAGAGCAGGTCCACCCAGAGAATCATTTTACTAGTGCTCTGTGTCCACCTCCTCCTGGCTCAGCGTGTGCCCACCAAGCGCATGCTCAGCACCGCTCCGCTCTCTGCTGGGAGGAGAAGGGCAGGTTTTCTTCACACCTGTGACTTTTGTGTTTTCATTGCTCCTCAGAAGTGCTGGTTCCTCCACAGGAACAGGTTTGGACTCTTCTGGTTTTGCTTCTGGATTGCATTCTGGTTTTTTTTTTCCCCACCAGACGGAGGGTAAAGCACAAACCTCAGGGGTCCTGCAGCAGCAGCAGTGTCAGTGCAGGGTAGGAGGGAGCAGGAGTTAGCTCACGCCAAGCAAATCTGTGTTTAAGAGTATGGTGTAGGAGTGTCTCCACGCTGCAGAGAGAGCATCCCAGGTTGGCACGGGGCAGAGGACGGTCTGGAGCTGCTGGCAGAGCTGGCCGGCGCAGCAGCCGCAGCTGAGGCACGCGGGTCAGTGCCACGGGGTGATGTGCTCTCCAGGAAATGTGCTGGAGGAGATGGGAGGCTGAGACGAGCAATTTCCAAGAAGTCCTGGTTCTTCAGGCTGACCGAGGACAGCCAGCCCCGAGCTGGCCACCCGGCCCTTGCTCCGGCTCTGTTTCATGCCCTGCCCTCCTCTTCCAGTACCAGCCGCATCCCTCACGGATCCACCGAGTCTTTAATTATTGCCGGCAGCCGTGGATGTTAAATAACATTAGAAGCCATGTGTGTCTGGGAGAGTAAAGTAATTTTTATTTTATTTTTT
The DNA here is from genome assembly GCA_013399435.1 of Arenaria interpres. Taxonomy (NCBI): domain Eukaryota; kingdom Metazoa; phylum Chordata; class Aves; order Charadriiformes; family Scolopacidae; genus Arenaria; species Arenaria interpres. The sequence goes on along the minus strand of VXAK01003107.1, from coordinate 153,024 downwards.
TGGATCTGACCCAAACATTCTATTTTGTGCCTTTATGATATACATAAGGAGAATGTCAGGAAGTTGGAGCAAAATCAGTTGTGACAGATACACATGCACGTCCCCAGCCTTAGCGTGTTTGAAGGTATGGAGGGCTCTTAAACTGTCTTGAACTGCTGCCTCGTGGCTGCCCTGTAATGGAAGCAAAATGAATCATTAATATTTAACATTGAGCCTGATCTTTTTTTTTTTGACTGACTGTTGGAATTTAAGAAAAAAAATAATTACCTTTTTTTTTTTATAACCAGTTGGAAAATACTGGCCAATGCTTTTTGCAACCAAGAAAAAAGTCTTCACGATTTTCCAGTTTTTATGATTGTTGCTGGAAGGAGAAATGAGAGGGCAAAGCCCAGCGCTCTATGGAAGGAAGGTGCTGTTACTCCCTGTCGGAGGAGGGACTGGGTGAAGCTGAGGAGCAGAAGCAGCGATGCAGAGAGGCGCAGCCCGAGGCAGTGACTGATGTTCCGCTGGTGCTGTGCATCGGTGAGAGAAAATGGACTGTGCAGGGTTGAGATAATACTCGGTCATTTCCTTGAGAAATCTGGAGAACCCCACAGCCCGCCGGAGTTCTCTCCGCTCTGAGTGTTGGGGGGACTTCTCGTTCAGTGGGTTGAATTGACCACGGTGTACGTCTCGCTCCCCGTAAAAGCTCTCCTGGAAGAGTGACAGTACGAGGGACGCAGCTCTGCTGGTGGCTGTTGATTGTCACGTAACATTTTTAATATAATCGAAAGAGATGACAAGCAAATGGCATGTTGAATTGGCCTCGTATTTCTCAGTATGTCTCACATTCCAATACCCTTGTCTGCTGTAACAATTAAAAGGCAGTAGGGTTAAAGCCTCTGTTATCTTGCCATAATTTTCCCGATCTTCCTGTAAGCACATAAAAAGATACTGGGTAGCTTGGCAGCAGACAGGAAAAAGCCAGGGTAGTTTTCAGGAATACTTTGTGTGGCACGCGAAGTTTGATCTTTAATATGAGCTGTAACTGCCTCCTGTGGCAGCCAGCTTTTCTTTCCCTGCATTTTGTAAAATCCAGACCTCCTTTTTTGACGTGAGAGCTGGTGCCTTCAGGTATCGCCAGCGGCTAAAACCCACCAAATAAACCTAAAGGTTTTTGCAGCTAAAAGGCTCATTCTGTTCTTTAAAAAGGGCTCGTATAATTCCCATTACTGTCACTTGGAGTTATGTATAAAGGATGCACAGGAAAGAAATTCTAGAATGTAAAAAAAAAAAAATAACATTTTTAACATGGAAATGAATATAAAGTTATCGATGTCTTTTAATCCTTAAGCAACAAATATCGGACCGGGTTCAGTTACAAAAATAATTTTTGTTCTTTCAGTGTTTCTCAGGTTACAATGTGAATTCCTTTAAATATTTAAATATGTAAATATAAATACATACTTTACAAGTGTGTAAATATAAGCACAGACACTTAGAAATACAAATATAGACATATAAATATGTAAACATCCAAACCATACCCAAATATATAAAATATAAACAGAGAAATACAAATATATAAATGTGCAAATGTAAATATCGGTCTTTTGTCTGTATTTTGTAGTTTGCTTTCTTCCCAGGTACTTGCTGAGTTTCTGGCACTGCAGTACGCGAGTTTCTCTGTTGATCCATGGAGCCATGAGAGGTGGTGATGGGTGAGGTGGTGATGGAGGGGGGTCATCGACCCCCTCTGCTCTGCCCTGGTGAGGCCACATCTGGAGCACTGGGACCAGTTCTGGGGCCCCCAGTTCCAGAAGGACAGGGAACTGCTGGAGAGGGTACAGCAGAGGCTGTGAGGATGATGAGGGACTGGAGCATCTCTGTGCTGAGGAAAGGCTGAGAGACCTGGGGCTGTTCAGCTGGAGAAGAGCAGACTGAGAGGGGACCTCATTGATGCTGAGCAATAGCTAAAGGGAGGGGGGCAAGAGGATGGGGTCAGACTCGTCTCAGTGGTGCCGGTGACAGGATAAGGGGCAACGGGCACAAACTGGGACACTGGAAATTCCATCTCAACATGAGGAGGAACTTCTAACTGTGAGGCTGGCAGAGGCTGCCCAGAGAGGGTGTGGGGTCTCCTTCTCTGGAGATATTTAATATCCATCCCCAACTTGCTCTGGGTGACCCTGCTTTGGCGGGGGGTTGGACTGGATGATCTCCCTTCGGTCCCTTCAAACCCTGACCATTCTGTGGTTCTGTGAGCCCACTGCAGCGGTGTGGTCTGGGTGTGAGACCACGAGAATTAGCTGCACGAAGCTAAATTCCTCCTCTTTCCTGGTACATTTTATTGTGTACCTGTTGCCTGCGGGGAAGGGTACCTGTGAGAAAGGCGATTGTGTCCACTCCAAGCGTGGAGATAGGCCTGCCCTCAGGCAGCCATGCTGGCCACGTGAGGGGGAAATACCATTTATTCTGTGTCCTCGTGGGACAAAACACCTCAGCTGGGCCAGTTACACCTTATTGCTGATGGCACGAAGTTCTGGCCTCCATCTCCAGCCCCTATGGTGGCAGCGCCGGGGGCTCTGTCCAGCAGGTTTTGGTGGGAAGGGGCTGTGGTGGAACTGGACGACACTGGTTTGGGCTGGTTGTGGGTGGCTCCTCACAGCCCTGAGGAGATGCTGAGCCCTCCTGGCCCCGTGCTGGGTCAGAACACCATAAGATCACATCAGCTTTCTTCTACAGAGTAAGTTCCTCGCCTGCATTGCTGAAGAGAACAGCTTAGAGGGATGGTCCATAAGGACTCAAATGTCAGACCTGAATGAAAAAGAATGCAAAATCTAGTACTTCCATCAATATTTTTGAAGGAGTATGTTGTGTTGTGGTGGAGTTGACTCATAACTTTTTTCAGTTCACTTTTTAGAGTTCATTCTTTATAAGCCAGCGAGTCTGACAATCCAGATCTCCTCCCTGTAGCATGAGGAGAGCTCTCTGTAAAAGAAAAATTGGAACTTTATTGAAATCCAGGTCATTGTGAGGGTGAATTCAGGCTTCTGGTTGCTCTCTGTAAGGAGAGTCGGTTAATCCTGGAGAGTTAATTAGGAGTTGTCTTTGAGGGTCCTCATGATCTAGTGACAGCCAGCTGAATATGAGTCTGCAGTGTGCCAAGGTGGCCACCAGCATCCTGGCCTGTGTCATGAACAGTGTGGCCAGCAGGACTGGGGCTGTGACCGTCCACCTGTGGTCAGGTGGACGGCACTGGTGAGGCCCCACCTTGAGGGGACCTTGAGAGGCTGGAGTGTGTCCAGAGAATGGCAACGGAGCTGGTGAGGGGTCCGGAGCACAAATCTTGTGAGGAGAGGCTGAGGGACCTGGGGGTGTTCAGCCTGGAGAAAAGGGGGCTGAGGGGAGACCTTGCTCCCTACAATTCCCTGAGGTAAACCTAGAGGTATTTAATAATAAATACCCCAGAGAAATTTAAAATCTGTGTAGATGTGGTGCTGAGGGACATGGTTCAGTGGTATCTTGGCAGTGTTGGGTTAATGGTTGGACTCTATGATCTTAAAGGTCTTTTCCAACCTAAACTATTCTATGACTTGCTGGTAACTGGTCATGTGGAATGGCTCCAGCCCTCTGTGGGCAATTCATGAGTAATTTTGGCAAAGGAAATCAGCCAGGGACCAAAACAGCCTGTTTCTAAATGCCACATAGCATACAAAATATGACATATGTGTGTATCAAATTAATTAGTGGTACGATCCGAGTAGCAAGAGTGGGATTTGTTCACGGGTGAATCCAGCAGAGTGCTCACATCAGTATTTCCCTGATGTCAGCTAAAGGCTTAGGGATGAACCCCCAATTTTTTGTCCCTTGAGTGATTCTCTATAGAATCATAGAATTGTCCAGGTTGGAAGGGACCTTTCAGATCATCCAGTCCAAGCATCAACCTACCTCTGATAAAAACCATCACTAAACCATGTCTCTAAGCACTATGTCAACCCATCTTTTAAATACCTCCAGGGATGGTGCCTCAACCACTGCCCTGGGCAGCCCATTCCAAGGCTTAATAACCCTTTCCATTTAAACATTTTTCCTAATCTCCAATCTGAACCTCCCCTGGTGCAACTTGAGGCCATTTGCTCTTGTTCCATGGCCCATTCCTTGGGAGAAGAGACCGACCCCCCCTGACTACACCCTCCTTTCAGGGAGTTGGAGAGATTGAGATCTCCCCAGTAGCCTCTCCCTATAGCTGGGCTGTCCCATGGCCGGGGACCAGTGAGGCTGTGAGTGGTGCGGGCAAGGATGGCCACCTCTGTAGGAGCCACGCTGGTGGGCAGAGACAGGACAGAAGCCATCTGTGCCTGCTGGGAGCCGGCATCCCGGGGAGCATCAGCTGCTTCCCCTTGTCATGTGGCGCCTGCCCCCGAGCCAAAACATGATGCATGTCTCCAGACGCTCTACCAGATGCTTTGGCTACGAGGTTGTGTTTCCTCTCCTGATCTGATTTAAGGTATTCAGGTGTGTTTTGCTTCAATAAATAACCTCTTCATATAAAAGGATTGCTATTTTGTCATCGTGCCAGAGATGAAAAGGGCCAGAGGATAATTATATAAATGGGAAAAAAAAAAAGTAAGGCTGTCTGTGATTATGAAGCTGGGTAGCGTATTCTTCTAAAGGTAAGGTCCTTCTGATAAAAAAGGAAGTATGGATGGATTTTCAGTCTTGTCATAGCAAAACTTTATTCTGACAACCGTGTCCTACAAATTAACCATGTTTTCCTGATCTGTGACCATCTGACATGATCATGTCAGCTCTAAGGAGACCTCCCCAAGTCTTCCCGGGTGACCTCGCTGGTGTTTGGAAGGTTGGAGGTGGGAAGCTGGTGGAATGCTGTGTTGGAGAAGTCTTCCCTGGCAATGCAGGACTGCTGGAGAGACGCAGTGGTGTAGCAGTGGCTTTTACAGTCCCTTTCCTCTTCTGGTCCGAGCCAGCTTGTGAGGGAAGCGTGTGGTCAGATACATGCACGTGCAATCCTATAAATGTTGGAACCTCAGCAAATATATTCATATATTGCATATTAGCATGAGTCTCTGTTGCTAGACACTCCTGGTGTTGCTGCATTTACTCTTGAGTGCAGGCAGCGGGGGCAATGGCATTTCTGGCGAATAAAATATTGGAGTCAAAGTCTAATGGGCAAAACTGGAAGAATAAATCTGTCCTTGGTTTGCTTCCAGCCCAGATACCCACAGGACTTACTCCGACGTGTGAATATGACTGCCTGGATGTGCCTGCTCGTGTGTCTGTATTTTTTCTTCTAAACTGCTGTTACATTTTGAGGAGAGAAGGAGCATCTGGTGCATCAGAAGGACAGTGCTGGATGGAGCTGGAGTGCTGTAGGCTGTGAGTGAAGCCCCTCGCTGTGGGAGGCCACAGGTTGTCCCTCCCTTGGTTGGGGACTCCGAGTTGCACCCCCTTGTTGGCATCTTGCTACCAGGCAGGAGTAATGGGCTTGGCCCTGGAAGAAAAGCACAAACAAATTCCAGAGCTTGTCACTGGGAAGTCACAGGTGGGCTCAGAAACAGCTCCTTCAAAGGACAGTATATTCATTGTTTTTCTGGGCACTAGTATGTGAAATTGGGGGTTAAAATGGGATTTCATGCACCGAAGGTGTGGTCAGTGTATAACTTGCATTCGGGCCAATTACCCTCATTTTTGCAGTGTGCAGAAAAAGGCAGATTTTCTTAAATATATTTTTTCTTGAGAATCTTTCTCTCTATGTTTTTAAACCTAAGGTTTGAGTTTTAGCTGTGTACACAAGTGGTTTCGTAAGGTTTCATTCGCACACTGGAGGGCTTGGTGACAGGAACAGCGGAGCGCCGTTAGAACTGGAGAGTGATGTATTGCCTGTGTCGGTGTGAACATCTGTCCAATGGGGGAAAAAAAAACCCAAAAAACGTGGGCGCTTTGGAAATGGGAGCTAATGAAATGAAATTACCGAGCTGAGACACGAGCCATTCCGGCGAAAGGCACATCCGTCTCCACGGTGAGGGATGGCTCCCGGCAGGTTCGAGGGGGAGCCGCGGAGCTGCTGCCTTGGGAGAAACACTTGGATAATGGGGAA
>VXAK01003107.1:114717-146813 GCA_013399435.1 Arenaria interpres | reverse complement strand
AAAAAAAAAAATTAAAAATTAAAAAAAAGAGAGAGAAAAGAGGTGACTCTAGTAATGACTCAAGGGCTGTATTTTCCCTGTTCCTTTACTTCAGTGAGATTTGGTAAGTGACAATTTTCTACAGATGATTCTACTTTGAAGGTTTTTCAATTAAGTTACTTAACAGAGAATAAGCCCCTGAGAGTGTCTTGGGGTGAAGACAGAGCGACATGTAGCATGCTGATACACCAATAAAAAATAACTAAAATACTGGTACTACCATGATTTGGGATTCTTTTAACATTATATATGCTTATTCTTTTCTGTCTATTCACCCCTACATAAAATGAAATTTAAAAGCTAACTGGATGTAGAATAAAAAGGCTAATTAGTTCACCTTCCCCCATTCCTGCCCTCACCCGGTCCCGGAGGAATACAGGGCATCCCTCATCCCGGCAGGGGGAGGTTTGCAGGGCAGCGAGCATGTTTAGTAGAGTTCATTCTTAGCTTTCTAAGTGGGGCATGAAAGGTAAAACATATTCCTACTGCTGTGAAGATGGTGGTGTAAAACCTGAGAATTCCTTTGTGGCTCTTTCTTCTCAATGCAGTAAATACAGTCGTAGGCAGCGTTTCTGCTGCCAGGCTGCCAAGTGTTTATTCCCCAGTATATTTCCATGAGCTTCAGAGGAACTTACTCTATAGTCGTTTTGTCATCTGGTCCTTTCACTTTCTTCTCTCTGCTTTTACTTTTAAAATATATTTTTTTTCTTTAAAAAAAAAATGTAAAACATGCAGGATATAAAAAGTGTGCTTTCTTGCAATATGTACTCTGAATATACTTACATTTACACCTCGTTGCAGCAACTAGAATCTTAATTTATGCTACTTACAAATTTCAGAAACAAGAAAATAACTCCCCGAATGCGCTTTTAAATTTATTTTTTTTAATTTCCTGAAGTACACAGCTGAAGCCGAATAGTAGGTGACAGGGGTGGTAAAAGCTTGAACTGCAGCCTCTCTCGAGGTCTAATTCTACTTGATTCATTTTTCAAGTTACTTAAGTGCTGTGGCACGAGTGTTTCTTGGAATGGAGTTGGCTGCTCTCCATTGCTGGCAAATAGCCCTAGACTGTGTAGTCAGCTACTGCACATTACGGCTTTGATATTTACCATTGTCCCAGCACCTCTTCCTTTTTATTTTCTTTTTATTATTGGGGACATCATGACCGATAGACTCCTTTCCCACCTCTCGGCTCACATAATTGCAACCCTTTGAAACTCCCTCACTCTAAGCACCTCCCTCCTCCAGGCGTCGTGTCTAGTTTTCCCTAATTTGGAAATCATTATTTATGGCCTTAAAACACAAATTCCTAATGTAGTTAGTGGGTGATCTAGGAACAGGCTGAGAGCTCTCCCATAGTTAAGGGTTTAGATTTCTGTTTTTGCCAACTAGATGTTACCAATGCATTTGCTTAAAACTTCTCAGAGTAAAACTAGAGGACTGTTCGAAGAAAATAATGGGTGAATTGAAAATTTAATGTTCTCCATTGGGTCAGTATCTTCTTTCTTTAATCCAGAGTCTCTCAGGCTTGGTTAGTCTCTGCTCCTTTTTTCTTGTTTTAGTTAGAAATTTTGTTATGTATTTTGCTGGACTGTATTCTCACAAAAATCAGCTGCTTTTGCCAGTAGACGTTTGTATGTACTCTTTGTTCGTTAAAAATCTTTCCTGACTCAGCACGGAAATGTCTGATTTACCTTCTTTTGTGCTCTCCATGCAGCGCTAGGATGGAACCTCCTGGATATACTTTTATAACCCATTTAAACAAACCCTTTAAAATTTATTTTTCTCTCCTTGCTGTAGCACTGATTTGTGAGGGGTATTTTTTTTGTGGTTTAGGGGTATTTTTTTTGTTTTGGTTTGGTTTTTTTTTAGTTGTAATTTTTGAGGACCTAATTCTTCAAATGTTTATTGTTAGGTAGCATTAGAGAAAGGCTGTTCCTGCTATGAGTGCCTGGGAGGGGACGCTTGCAGCCCTGGACCCTGGTGGCCTCATCCTGTAGCTCTCTTTATGAGCAGACCTGAGCACCTGAACAGAATTGCATTGATTTCAGCAGAACTCACATATATCGCATCAAGAAGGGAATGGCTTGCAGCTAACCTTGCCGTGAGGAAAATGTGAGCGGTGAAATCGCAGCTGAGGAGCTGGGCAGGACATCAAATAAGGGCAAATAGGTCTGTGCCGTTCCTTGGATGGGGCTGTGGGTGGCAACCACCTGGGGCAGGAACATGCAGGGAGAGGAGGATCTGGGTCTCCAAAAGCCAGAGTGTTTTACTTCAGGCTCTCAGGAAAGCTTTATTTCTCTCTGCTGGTGCAAGCAGGGCAAGTAAATCGTTTCCTACCATGACTTCTTACAGTCTTACTCTTCCCTGTCTTATTATTTTTGTGGGAAGGTTTGATGGCAGTGTGTATTTTCTCTGTGTGGTATTCGTTTCCCAGTTCTTGGCAGGGAGAAACAGAAACTGGGGTGGGTATACTGGCATTTAAATCTCTCTTATTATAAACATATGGTGTTTGTAGTGATAGCACATAAAATCATGCTTCCCTGATATACGTTCCTAAACCCTAATAATATGAAGGCCCTTAAGGAGTTCCTGAGCCAGGCGTTATGTCTGTGGATTACTTGCTCTTGGTTGGCTTTTTTCCTCCACGTGTGTCTGAATGCTTTTTAAAATCTGTTTATAACTTCGGCTGGCACACGATTCTGTTGCAAGGAGTTAAAGAAAAACTATACAGCTCAATTTCTTTTCTGTGTTGCTTTCATGCACGAGATAAAATCAGTGTTACCTTTGTGTAGTTTTTGACCACCTGAAATCAGTGTACTGAGAAACAGATCTTTGAATGAGATACTAAATTATAGAAATTAAGTGACACTGACTAATATTTATTATTATTTATTATTATCTGAGCATCTTTAACCATTGGATATTATTATTAGCTATATAATATATTCATCTTTCTTACAGTTCTCAAAGCAGTGCATCTAAACATTTTTTTTCTAGTGTATCCCAAGTTTGTGGTTAAAATGGAATTGAGTGTCGTATAGGGATATCTACTGCATATTGCAGCAAGCATCCTGTGACAGTAAATCCTGTGCCAATGAACTACCTAACATGAAAATCCTATTTTTAAATTCCTTTTAGGAGAGATGCCGCAATATAATTAGAATGCTAAAGAGTGCAAGTGCATTTGAACTCGCTAAGATTGTTTTCCGAAGTGAAATTAAAGCTATTTTAAGCCTTACAGATGTTCCGTGTTTGCTGGCAAACACAGAGGTGGGATGCACCTCACTGGGTGTCCAGAGGGAGCCTCTGACATTAGTTAAGTACGTATGTGCACTTCTCCCAGTTTTTAGCAGCTTGGTAGTTACTGAATAGACACCAAGGGACGTATTTTCAAACTGGGCTTTAACCTCAATCTATAAAAAACACATTTACTTCTGCTGAAAGACATTTTTATGTGCAAGCTGGGTAATTAAGAATTTAATCACCCTTTCTTAAGTGAAAATGATATTTTCTGAGCAGAAAAAGAAGCAAAGTTTAGAGACTTTGCTCTGGAGAGCTATTCGCAAGCTCAATATAGAGTCTGAAATGACTTGTTTGCCTTAAAAATCGCTGGATGGTAAATCCCTTGAAAATATGTTTTGCCAGGTATCCAGGAGAGAAGGAGCCGAGCCAGAGGTAGTCAATGACCTGCAGAAATGACCTTGTTCTATCCACTGGCGTGCAGATCTGTCTGGGGTTTGATAGGCACGTCCCAGCTAATCCATTCCTGTGGAAATGAGGTGCCGTTTTTAAGCCCTCAAAATTATCATTGAATTATTTCAGTTGCTGGAAGCATCACTGATACAAAATCCCTATTTCCTGATCTCTTTTGGTGAAAGACACTCACAGATTTGGGCTGAATGGGAGTGATTCCAGGAATTAGACGGTGGGCTTATCTCTTTACCGGAGACTTGTGAGCAACTTAGTTTCTTGATAGCTCATGGCGATATTAATCAGCTGGATATACAGGTGACATTATGTGTCTGTGTGGTTGGACTCCATGATCTCAAAGGTCCCTTCCAACCATGAAGATTCTGTGATTGCTTTCTGTTGGCTCATCGTTCATCGCTTCCAAGCAACGGCATGTGGGATGTTCAGAGATGTTGAAAGTTTTGCCTAAAAAGTGACAGTGTTGTTTTGTTCATAGGATTGTACATAAAACTTAGGCTTGTAAAAAGGTCAGTCTAAATAAAAGCAACTTCGTCTTAGTTATTTCAGCAATATGTCCAGAGGATAAGTCCAGACGCACTAACCTATGAATGGGAAGGTTCCCATTTCCAGTTATCCCTCACATTCCCTGCAGAGATTCTGTGGCAAGGAGAGAAGCTTCATTTTCATCTAAAATATATTTCAGGATATATAGTCTCTGCTCTTTTTGTGCTGTTGGCTGTGTCCCCTGTCCGTAAGTGTGGGCAATTCTCCCAGCTGGTGGTCATATGCTCAGCTGCCCTTAAAGATAGCGATTCCTGCGTTTAAGGAAACCTTTATTCCTTTTTTGTCACCACAACGCTAACATTGAGAGCCAGCTGAAAAAAATAGAATGTACTGCTACAGCAGAAGTGTGCTCTGGAGGGGTTTCCTATTGAAAAGAAAGGCTGGAAGAGTGAGTTGAGTTAGCTCTAGAGCTGATTTACAGGGCAGTGGAGGACAAAATACAGCCCAGAATTATGCATATATCATTCATGTTGCATTCATTTTTCTCAAAACTGCCTCCTATGACTTTGGAAGATGATGGATATTGTCAGGTGCTTATATAATTCAGACTCTATGAAAATTAAATTGGTATCATACTCTGACATTTGAGACCACTTTGGTATTACAAATGCTTGTGGTTACTTTGTTGATGCTTGCATATAAGTCAGTGCAAGAAGTATTATTATTTGTCTTAGTTAAGAATGGTTTTAAATTTTGTGGCTTGCTACGTTTCTGGGTTTTGTTGGTTTTTTTCGTTTGTTTTTTTAATAAAGACTTGTATTGCATGAGAAAATCTACCAAAAGCATGGCACAGGCAAGGTGTGTAACAGCTGGAAAATAAGTACTTTTTCTCTGATTGCTATTTCAGTGGGATACACAGGGAGCGCCGCAGAAGGTGCCATCCTGGATCCCTTCTCATGGAATTTAAGCAAATAGTGAATGAGAGTGGCTGGATGAACTGGCTTCCAGTCCTCTTCTCAAGGATGTATAGCACTTGCTTACATTGGCTTGAAATAAACTCATGCTGGTATGACTCATATGAAATATGTATATTTAGATTACTTACCGTGATTCTGATTTTTCCCGTGCAACCCTAGTAGGGCCGTAAATTATTTTTAGGAAGGTAATCTTGGGAACATCCAGCTTGAAGGTTGTGGTACAAATACCTGAGGTTTCTGAGAAGTCCCTCCAGACATAGCACTGGCTCTTGCGTGAGTTTTCATATGGCTTCTAGTTTTGCAAACTCTTTCAGTCTTTGAAGTACCTTGAAGTAAGGTATTGCTCAAAAGAGCCTGGAGCCCCGGAGCTCTTTGCGGTGCCAATAGCAGTCTCCTGGGATTCAGTTATCTCCAGGTGAGCAAACTTTTACTCAACTGACCTGAGACTCATCGTGCCGTACTTTGTAAGTGTACGTGTAAATACTTCCTTCTGTCTTGCTCTCTGAACTTTTGATCCTGTCAACTGATTTCAGTGGAATTTGACAGAGTAGAATTTTCCACTATACTTAAGAATTCACACATTTGGAGACAGAAGAAAACTTCTAAATGGTCTCACAGTTGTCCTGCCGAAGAGGAAGGTTGTGAAGTGAACTCATATAGGAGAGAAGCCAAAGCAAACAGACTTGGCAAATATCCCTACTGCAGAAAAAGCTTCAGTTGACCGGAAGGAAATTTCCCAAAAAGCATATATCCATAGGAAAGCAGGTTTTGCTACTGCTAAGTGTCGTGGAATCAGTTATTTTTCCAAATCTGAATCCTGTGAAGAATGGAGGATGCACATTGACAGGAAACTTGGTTTCACATGCTTATTTTAAAGTCTGTCTTTTCTTTAATTAGAAGCTTCCATTTGAAATTTTAAATAATAATTTACCATTTTAAGACTCCTCTTTTTTTAGTCAGACAAGGAAAGCTGTTCATCTGAAAAAGCAGAATTGGTTCTGCTGGACTGTGGCATTGGTTATTTTCAGATAAATTCCATTCTGGGTGTGTGACCGAATTAGTTTCCAAACTCATGGTGTAGGAATTGCAAGTAAGCCTTCTGGTAAGGGAAGGTAGCAGTTTCTGATTGCAAGGGTTAAACCGGGTGCGCTTCCCCAGGCTAAAATCCTCTCTTGGGTCCTCTTCATAGATGCAGCTGATTTTTCATCTTTGAGATTAAATGATATATTTAAAAATACCATCTCTTGTAAACAGAATGGTGTTTGGTAGCGCTTCATTCTGTATTTATTATTTCAGCTGAGATTGGAATGTTTTGCTACAGTTCTTCACATTTCCCCCAGTTTTTTGAATCTTCGTATCGGGAGTGAAGTGTGATTTACCCATTTTGAGAATGGCTTTGCAGTAGTTTGCGTTTGATTTACTTGGGAACTCAAAGCCAGCAGTACCAGACAGTTTTTTGAAATCCATTATATCCAGTCTTCTGTCTCCTTTTGGCGAGTCACAATACCTGAAATAGAACATTCATCTTATCGATGCTTGTAGGAAATGACGTTCTGTTCCTGGAATAGGTTTGGCTGTCTTTGTATCAAAGTTTCTTTCTTAAAACAGCAGTGAAATGATGAAAAAATGGGTTGGATGCTTTCTAAAACCATCTTCAACCCTGTAATTGTTGTAGTGCGTTGATAAGTATGAGCCGTTGGTTCCAGAAGGCCATTGTCATAATGTTGGTTTTCTTAGAATGAGAGAGAGGATGGAGAAAGAGAGAGGGACGCTGCTGCTGATAGCAAAAATATTCACAAAGAATAGAAATATTACTAACTGTAGAGGTGGAAGTGAGATCCAGTGAGGATTTAAGACAATGTGAATCTGGTGAACTCCAGCATCTGGGGGCATCAAGGCATGTCCAGACTCTTCTCTAGTTTGCACAGGAATGTTTTGATAGTCTTATTGATAATTGGAGATAATAATGCTACTGTGTGAGTTGCCCTTCACTGTATACATGGGAGTTCCTGCAGGTCGTTAGGGCTTAGCTACTGGAAGGTGTACACTGAAAGATGGGTTCAGCTGGGGCTTTTCTATCCACCCTGTTTGAGTTGGGAGATCCAGCTGTGACGGGCCACCTCTGGGAGTGGCAAATCCACGGCACTGGGTGCTCACTGCCAACACTCTTTATTTCTTACTGTACAACTGTTTTGGTGGGGGGGGAGGGAAGGAAATGACTTGCAAGTTGTGAGTAAGCTCTATCAAGAAATGAGGAAAAAAAGAGAGTTTCACAATTATTGGTAACCCAATGATGTCATGAGTACTTGGTTATGAAAGAATGAGACCCTGCCACACTGACAAATCTGAAGTAATTGACGATGGTCTCACTGTATTTCTCACTTAGTCCGTAAGAGATGGGTTTTTTTTGCAATATAAAACATTTTGTGAGTGCACTGGAAATCTTTGCATTCCAACCAGTAATGTGCGAACAGAGCTACCCCTGTTACATCCTGCTTGGGAAGGGCACATCGGCACAGGAAAATTGCTGTCATGCTCGCAGTCTGACTTTCTTCCATTTTAAAAAGCAAACAATTTATTCTGGAGGAAAAATGTTTTCAAGTGGCTGAAGAATTTGGCCATTTGGAACTGCTTTTCTAACAAAATACATACTTTTTGAAAGAAAGAGATTGTGATGTGCTGCGTGTTCGGGTTGTACAAGCCTCCAGGTAGTAGATGTTCTGAAGAAAATATTTACTTAGGATGCCATTGGAATTTTTTTTCTCCGAATATAAATTTATGATATTCAGAGGATGGATTCTTCCTGAATAAAAGTGGTTCAGCTCTATGCAAAGTTTTGAAGTGGAAATCAATGAGGTACTCATGTGGTAGCTGGGTGCAGCTGATCTGGGTAAGAGGGATAAAAACTATGTATTTGGAAGGCAATATTGATATGTTGTAGGTCATGTTCAGATGTATTTATAGCTGAGAATATCTAGAAATCAGTCTTTTATGTTTAAATGTAGTTGCTCATTGCAGAAACAGGTGCTCAATCATTCATCCCACTCTACCACCTTTAGTGGACAAATTTATTAGACTGTTTTCTTGTTTCTTGTTTTGTCCTTCTCCTCATTAAAATTTCATGAAAAGTTAAATGCAAAAGAGAACTGCTTTACTGCTATATTGAAACTGCTGTTTACTCGTCTGAGGCTGAATTTCTAATGCTACATCTGTTCCTTTCTGGTTTATAGACAGAACAGTATCAATATGCATAATTAAGCAGGCTGAATAATTTCCAGGATATCCACACTCTTTTACTTGCTTATAAGTTGGCTGGATGAGGCATTTGACTGATTTTATTTTTTTATTATATTTTTTTCTAGGCTTGTTTCTGGCTAATTTTTTTTTGGTTCTCGATTTGTTTTCTGTTTTTGCTTTTTCTTTAAAATTTCAAGTTTTAATAACTATCAGAGCAGCTTCTAAGGACCAGTGAAAAATCACGTATTGTTCTTCAGCATTTTTACAGTAGTTTTGAACGTTCTGGCACTGCAGGTACGTGGTGCACCGTGTGGAAATTCAGCAGTGAGTAATTCTGAAATGAAATTGTTCCTCTTTCCATGTTTATGAAAAAGAATTCGTAACCGTGTAACGGACAGCTCTTTTGTGTACTTGGTAGACTTTATTACACATTCACCTTAATTTTCAGAGTATTCTCCACCTCACCGAAAGCCCAGACCAAATTGATAACACTCTACAACTAAAGACTGGGTCACACTGTAGTCATAAAAATGGGTAAAATTAAGGTTGAAAGGGCAACCTATTCTGGGCATTTCTTAACTTTGAAGTGCGTGATTTTCCAGCTTCTTTTGAAATGGTTTTTGCGGGAGACCTATAGCAGTACAATTGCGTGCTGCCATTTTGCCGAACACAAGGAAGGAGACTAGCCAGGAGCTATAAGGCTGGCTTGCAAGGGCTTTCAAATGTTATTGTTACTGGGCCTATAAATATTGTTTAAAAGCCTTTATGAAAGCAGTTTTCCCCTGGGGATGCTGTACTAAGCAACAGTGTTCTGTAGTAGAATGTAGACAGCCTTAATACAAGGCTTTTAAATATTGTTACTTTCCTCACTGTCTTTATTCTAAAAATACTGAATGAAAACGTTTCTGACGTCTGCTTTTTTCCCCCCTCTCAGATATTTTCTTGTCCTGGATCATGTCTAACTGTGGGTGCGGGTGACTGGTACTGGCTATCTGTATGACATCCAACTGCCAAGGGATAAGATGAAATCACCCCAGACAATAAATGAACAGCTGGTTCGGTTGAAACTCAAACCGTGGAGTTTCAGTTCTAGAGGAATTTGGGGTTTTCTTTCTTTTTTTTTGCCTTTTCTTCTTTTTTCCTTTTGAATCGGAACAAAGAGTGCAGAATTTCTTACAAAATCACCAAGTGGTCAATTGAGACATTTCATTGCAGTGTAATACAGATGCTAAATTTAGAGTCTGGTAGAGGATATAGGACATTTACATGAGGATTTATTTTGGGATTCTGTTCTAGAAAGGTTTATGTGGATCATCTTGACTTTATCAAAACAATGTTACAGCTCCGATTTGGAAAACAAATCTCCTGTAGGAAAATGTTTGTATGGCAAGTTTCATTTGTGGCAAAATATTATTCTCAATGGAAAGATGTTCAGTTGGGGATTCTGCTTGTTTTTCCAGGTCCAACTTTCATCATTCTCCTCATGCTTAAGCCAGTCCAGTGACTTTTTAACCCTCATCCATTATTTTTTTCAACTTAGGAGCATTGCATATTTCTGCTCTCTTTCTGTAACGTCTGAAATTTGAGAAATACTCTGTCCTGTCAGCTGCCACGTGGAGAAGATGAGAACAAGCATTTGAGAGCAAGGGATGCCTGTCACCCTCACATGACACAAAGCAACGCGGTGTGGCATTTGTCGGTCTCTTCTCCCAAGGAACAGGCCATGGGACAAGAGGAAAGGGCCTCAAGTTGCCCCAGGGGAGGATCAGATTGGATATTAGGAAAAATGTTTACATGGAAAGGGTTATTAAGCCTTGGAATGGGCTGGCCAGGGCAGTGGTTGAGGCACCATCCCTGGAGGGATTCAAAAGACGGGTTGGCATAGTGCTTAGAGACATGGTTTAGTGTTGTTTTTTTATCAGAGTTAGGCTGATGGTTGGACTAGATGATCGCAAAGGCCCTTTCCAACCCAGACAATTCTATGATAAACAGACTTTCTGGTTGGCTTAGCAAATCTCACTGTTGTGTTGGTGGGTTGCTGCCCATGGATGTGTCTCTTACAAAGTCACCAGTCTGCACGGAGGCAGTGCTGTCAGGCTGGGGGGTGGATGCTGTCGTTGAGACTGGTGGATTTGATAGTAGTTGGACCAAAATAGCAGAAATCGTGCTCTGTTGAGCTCGAGATGGACCTGAGGCAAAGGAGAACTTCTTTTTCATCTTGAGCTTCATCATCTGCATTTTTTTATATCTGCTTACAAGCTTGAGTGAAGGAGAGGTAGATTGATGTTTGACACTTCTTTGACATAGTGCTGGTCTTACTATCAAATTGTGATGAAGAGTATATCTAGAGTTTCTGAAAATTAATTACTGGAGAATGTTTCATAAGGTGCAGAATGGCTCCTTTTTCCCTCATCTCTCAGTCATTTGGTTTCATCCTAAATTGTGTTATTGGCAAATGTGTGTATGGCTGGTTTTTAATTTTTATATTTCTATTGCACCATGAAAAGGAAATCAATAACATTTATCTCTGTCTCAAATGTCCATTCTAATCGCTTCTCCCCATTGTGATCCGTGGTGTAAAGGTATCAGAACTGGCTTACTATAAAGACCAATTTGATTTTATGAGATTATCAACCTTTCATTAAAAGGGTATGATTGTGTTAACTGATTGACAGCAGAAAGCTCCCATTTTGAAGACATAGTTTAGCCCTTCCGTTTTTTTTCATTTTTTAAGTTATTTTCATTTTGCTTCATTCATTTTAAAGTTAACTGCTCAGGCTGGGCCTGTGTTAGGCATTAAAAAAAGTAATTTAAAAGGTACACAGCTCTCAGCACAGGCATTGCTGTAATGACTTCATTCAAAGCAGTCTTTTCAGAGCAGGTGTGACCTACTTGCTTTAAATTGGGTCCTCTTCAACCATAGTTAATTAAAATTTGTTCTTTTTTTTTTTTTCTTTTTATTTTAAGGAACCCACTACATGAGAAACTGTTGTGAATCAAAATGGTCACTACCTAGAAATGTGCAGCCACGGGAATAACTACCAAGGAGATACTCCCTTTTTTTTTTTTTCCCCCCCAATAAATATTTCTATTCCTGCAATCAGAGCTGTTCAGCTGACGCACGTACACCCTGGAAGGGCGCTCAGCAGCGCTCACGGGGTTTTCATTCCGGTGCCTAAGCAAAAAGGAGGAAAATGTTGGAAAAAAAAAAAAAAAAAATAATCATTGGAATGAATTGACTGACAGCGTGGAGAGTGTTACATTTCAAGTACTTTTTAGGCTTCCCTATTCGTGTTAAAGCAAATGTTGCGCTTAGTTAAGTCAGATGAAATCTACTGAAATAAATGGCACTTTTACAGATGTACTGAGGTAAGGTAGGTTCCGGCTGCCTGCTGATCATCATCTGATAGCTCAGCTCCCTTGATGAGGGAGAGATACCAGTGTCTTTAAGGTCATCAGTGCACGGAGTCGGCTTTGAAATGCCAGTGAAAACTTACCTTTCACTGAATTGTTTCCATCTTGAAATTAAAGGTTTTGTCTTGTTTAATGGGCTTTAAATCTCCTTGGAAAGGTGATACTGCAATTAATTAAAATCAAGCAAACAATGAGCAGCAACCTAAACCTGTCAAAAGGCTTTACTCTGTTTTTATTGTTACGGGATTTTGGAAGTGAAGTAAAAGAGATTGTTTGCAAAGCAGGCATTCAAATGACAGTGAATTAGAAAAGTACAAAATGAACTATTGGCAGAATGGAGCAGTGTTGGAGCCACCTTCCCGTAGTCTCCGTTGCTTCTTTCTAGTAAGAAACCTTTTTCTTTAAAACATAATCTACCTATTCGTAGTATTATATTAGTAGAATCATAGAATCATATGGGGTTGGAAGGGACCTCTGGAGATCATCAAGTCAAAACTTGTAGAAACTGGAGGCTTTCTTTGATATTTTATTTTTTTTTTTTAACATTGTTTTGAAAGATTCTGTGTTTCCTGAGTTCTACTAGTTCTGAAATTCAGCCCAAACGAGTTTGGTTAATGCCTGTCGTCCCAAGCCTCTAAATCACTTGGCAAAGGGAGTGATTTGAGAAAATCCAGCTTGATTTTGTCCTTGTGTAAAAGCTCGACAAAGGAAAAGAACCAGTAACAGATGTCAAAATATGTCAAGGCGAGTACAGTGGGAGTAGCACTTGGAACACTCTGAACTTCTGCCTGTGCATGTGGGCAATGAATGAATGAAAATATCATCATGAAACACAGGTCTGGAATCTCTGTTTTGCAACGTCATTTTGCTCATTGGGAACATATATAGAAAATTGTTTTTCTGCAAACTTTTCTTCAAGCTTCAAAACCTGTTTCCTGATGATAATATATTGGGTTTTTTTTAATAAAATAATTTTTTTAGCATAAATGTATATATATTTAATCAGCAGAGTACGTTCTCCAGTGGTGGAAACTAATGTGTCACCTGCAGTTAAGGAATTTTTGCTGCTTTACAGAAGGGAGGAAACACAGGTTCTGATCAAGAGATTTAACTGAGGCTGTCTAATCCTTGCAGAATGAGGCATTTGCTGTAGGATTTTAAGAGTGAAAAAGTTCTTAGACTGCAATGGTTGGATTCTTTTTTTTTTCTTGGATCATGCTGAGGAAGCAGATTTTTGCAATAAGCAGGGTGGAATATAAAAGTCTCCTTCTCTGAGAGAATAATTGTTGAATTTATTAGGTTTTCCTTGAGTCCTGCTTTCATGTTAGGAGGAATTTGGTTGCAAAACTCTGGGTGAGTTCAGCAAAAGTAGGATTTCATCCATAACATGAAGATCACTTAAAATGTGATGAAAATTTTGGTCTTTTTTTTTTTTTTTTCCTAACATGTCTAGTGATTTCAGAGAAGTGAGTGAACGGCCTCCTGCTTACTCCTGTTGCACTCCACGTGAGGTGGGAAGGAGGGGACCTGCTCTCAGGATGGGGCTGGGCTTTTAGGGTGACGTGGGGACAATAATCTTGTTTTCCACTGTCCTGTGTCTGCTGCTTGACGGGTCGATGCACTGTTCCACCTTGGGGTCACCGTCACCCTCGGCCTTGAGCAGCGCGGTGATGAGTCAGGCTGTGAGCTGTCGTTTGTGGCCAGGGCAAGGGGATGAATTCAAGTTGCAACAGTATGTTCGATGCTTAACTATTGATCTGTGATTGCTTCTAACGGCACAGAATACATTTTATTTCATTCGTTGGGTTAACTTACTTATAATTTGGAGAACAAAAAGGGGAAAAATTACATTACAGGCCCCAAACAGCTACAAAGCATCTGTCTCTGAAGGGGATTCTTGCTACTACAAAATCTTTCTTTTATTATAATTATGAAGAATTTGAACTGAAGATCAAGAGGTCTTTTTTTCTTAGCAGCTACATTTCATGGCATTGATAATGCTATTTGACATCTGTTAATTGGCGAAAGTTAATTGGCATAAACTTTTTCTGTTTATTCCTGCCATCACCAAGGCCAGGCTGGATGGGGCTTTGAGCAACTTGGTGTGGTGGGAGGTGTCCCTGCCCAGGGCAGGGGGCCGGAACTCGATCACTGAATTTCTCTGAATTTTTTGGAGTTGGAAGGGACCATAGAGATCATCTAGTCCAACTCCCCTGCCGAAGCAGGATTGCCCAGATCTTTAAGGTCCCTTCCAACTCTAACCCTTCTATGATTCTATGATCACACTTCTTGCCTTTAGTATTGTAAAATTCTGGAGCCATCTCTTATCTGAAGAGATCTAAATTGCCACTGGAATCAATATAGCGATGCCAATTTAGGCGAGGTAAGAGCCTGGTCATCACGCTGACTGAATGGAGACACTGGGGCAAGTCTGGTGAAGGGACAGTAAGATGATGAAGATCCTGGAGCATCTTTCACATGAGGAGAGGCTGAGAGAGCTGGGGCTGTTCAGCCTGGAATAGAGAAGGCTCAGAGATCATCTAAGTAAATGTATAAGTATCTGCTGGGAGGGAATGAAGAAGTTGGAGACAGCCCCTTCTCGGTGTTGCCCAGAGATAGGACCAGAGGCAATGAGCACAAACTGAAACAGGTGAAATTCCATCTGAACATAAAAAACAGTTTTTTACTGTGAGGGCAGCTGAGCACTGGAACAGGTTGCCCGGAGAGGTTGTGGAGTCTCATCCGTGGAGATACCCAAACCCCACTGGTCACTGTCCTGGGTGACCTCCTCCAGCTGTCCCTGCTTGATGCCCTGCAGGGGGTTGGACCAGATCATCCTGAGAAGTCCCTTCTAACCTCAACTGCTCAGTGATTCTGACTCCTGTCAGCTTTTCCCCTCATTTGGGTTTGGCTATGAATGCAGGAGTGACAGTTTTACTGTCCTAGGTTAAAAATACATAGAAAAGAAACTTGTAATCAGGAGGCGTGAAACCGGTAAGGGATCAGATAATATTCTGGCATGAACTGCCAATGGGAATTTAAATCTAAGGGCTTCTATATGGGTCGATTGGAAAAATAGTCTAAAGGTATTGCCATGGCATTTTTTAGCCAGTCCTCTTAGTTCATCTGGTGTAGTCATCATAGTGCTACATGTAAAAAAAACCCAGAGGTATTCCTTTAAAAAAAATGTTGCTCTGTATCATTTAAGTGTTAGGAGATTAGTCACACATATATTTTTGATGTAGATTCATATAGAATCTGTACTATAGAATCTCCATACTACTGATAATGCCTTTTAAATTCTGACATTAATTGGCTAAGTGATTTTGAGGTGTTTCCTACAAAAGCAATTTTCTCTCCAAGGAGAAAATTACATCTGTGTCTCATATAACATGCGTAGGGAAAAAAAACTATAGAACAAAATGGTAAGTTTGACATAGAGCAATGCTGAACAGCTAAAAACTTGGTGTTTGTTGAGTTTCCCAAAAGTAGAGCATTTCAGACTGAATTTCAGGGGTGTGCCTTACCCTTGCCAGCAGACTGAGCCATCACCACTGGAAAGTCCATAGCTAATGTGCCAGTGATACCAAACCATATGTTTGCTGGTTCATCCTTACCACGAAACGCATTAAAAGCAGAGACCTCATCTTCTGATACGTAGAGCTTAATTTCCTGGCATCACCTTGTAACGTAGACCCTGGTTTGGTTCCCAGCTCCTTTATTCTTGTTCTTGTAAAGACTCAAGAAAATCTTCCTAGGACAAGAAAGACTTGTTGCCACAGAAATTAGTGTGTAAATGTTTAAGGTTATAAAAGCTTTCAATCTGGGCTACTTAAAAATGCTCATACATCTTTCTGGAAAGTATTAAGTTATTTCAGTTCTGTGCTTTTAGATCAACGTGCACTAATTGTCCTCAAGCGTTAATGAGAGCATTTCCACCATGTGAAAGTGAACTAATCAACCCCACTTTCTCTGTCTGGCAGTTAGGAGTACTTGGATCCCCTCCCGACCGGAGTCTCTCGGTCTGTTTCACAGAGAGTAGAATCGCATACAGACTTTTGAGGCAATTCCTGAAGCTGTCAAAATTTGAAGTTGGACAGCTAACTTTGAAACAAAGGTATTTTCCAAAATATTTGGAAAATTTCAGAATTTAATGTCATTTATTTTCTTCTAAACATATTGATTTTGGTTTAATTAGTCCGTTACTTGTCACTAAAAGTTCATAATTAAATCTGATGTCATCTGAGATTATTTGACATGGCATATGGATGTCATAGATATGAAAGTCAAAATATTGTCTTTGTTTATTTTAAACCAGTACAGACAAATTGATACATTTTGCCTTATTTTTCTTGGTCAAAGTTTCTCCTGTTTGTTTTGTAATGAAACATCTTGACAGTTTGAATCAGAAAATATTAGACACCTTGTGAGAAAATTGGAGGAGCAGCTATTTTCAGTAGTCTAGAAATGTTATCACAGTCTAACACATGGGTGTTAAAAACAGCTGCTCCTCTAATTAGTTCACTGAGTATTTCATTTTTCTACATGACTTGAAACGATAAGACATGCCGTACTGTGCACTGTTACAATTGAAAGAACATGAAATAATCTAAAAGGTGCTAAATGCAGTTTTAAACAAAGGCTCGATTCTGACATTGGTCTTGAAACTTTGAAATTTTATTTTGAAACAGAATTGCTGAGTTTCAGTGACCTCAGACAATGTCTTCAAAGCATTCAAATGAGCAGTTTTGAACAAGGATAAATCTAGTATTCTGTGTATTGACTTCTTGGAAATTTAATGGCATCTGAGATACTAATAATGTCTAGTCTGATTTTTATTTATTTTGGTTTTTTGTGACATTTGTCTGTGTTTGGGAACACAGGGACGTGCACATCACTATTTTCTGTAAAGCACAAAATGTTTAAAATACCATTGTTGGAATCTTAATTTCAGATTAGATTATGGGAAGTTTTACTTTTTCCTTAATAGTAAAGGGTCGATTGCTTTTAACCGGAAACGGAGCCTGTTCTGATGGGCAGCTTTGTCTTAGATTCTTCTTTTCTTTTACTCAGGAAAGAAAGACTCAGGTTTTGTGGAACTTCTCACTTCTGTTTCTTTAAAGATGAGGGAGCATCTGCATCTCTTTACATTGGAAATTCACGGATAAGACTTTCTAACTGGCAAAGTTGATAGAATCGTAGAAGCACAGGGGTTGGCAGGGACCTCTTGAGGTGACCCCGTCCCGCATCCTGCTGGAGCAGAGCCACTGAGAGCAGATTGCCCAGGGCTGTGTCCAGTCCGGTTTGAATATCTCCAGGGATGGAGACTCTGTGACCTCCCGGGGCAACCTGTGCCAGTGCTCGGTTACAGTCACACCAACAAAGTCTTTCCTTACGTTCGGATGGCATTTCATGTGGGCTCTGTCAGATGCTCCAGCCCCTTCATCACCTTGGCCCTTCGCTGGGCTCACTCCAGTAAGCCCATGCCTGCCTTCTACTGGGGAGCTTGGAACTGGGCACAGCACTCCAGATGTGGCCTCACCAATTTTGGGGAAGAATCACCTCCTGTGACACAAGAAAAAGTTATGAACTGCTAATTATCCACATAAGGGTAGCAAACAAACTAAACATGACTAAATATGAGGGGGGGGGGAATTACTTTGAAAGCATGCATTTTAACGTTTACGGTTACATATTAATATGTAAATGTACTTAGAAAAGTATATGTTTACGTACTTTTGAAAGTAAATGTTTACATGCAGAACTCCAACCCTGATTTCATTGGCGTGTTAAGAACTGAGACTTTGGTTGTGAGTCATCTTTAGTCATAGCAGAGTCTGACATTTCTATTTGGAAAGGGCAAATACTGTGCACTTCGGTGCAGGAATTCGGCCAATTTAAATTTTCTGTTGACTGATGGAGTGTTTCAGAAGAGGAGGAGAGCAAGGAGTGAACGTCCTCTGTTTACCTCCTCCCTTAACTCTGTTTAATATCACAGTCTTGGGAAGTAGAGACATAGAATGACAGGCTGGCGTGGTTTTTTCTAGAAATAAAGGCCAGACTTTTTTATAGGCGTATCAACTTCACTTGGAAAGCAGTCACTCCGCATTCGAGTGGGCTACTTGTGCACAAATGATGCAGCTTGAAAGATGATAAAATTTAAATTTAAAATTTAAATTTAAAATTTAATTGAAATTTAATTAAAATTTGGCTGCTGCCCATCTACATAAAGCAGGAAAAAATATTTGGTACCCTTTTCTTTGTGAAAATGCAAGGGAGCCAGAGTACACTAGTTACGCCATACTGCAGAGCTTTCAACAAGCTTTCAGATTTCAGATGTGGATCTGTAAACTGATGCGTCTTTTAGAGAAAACTTCCCTAGAAGGAAAAAAAAAGTAACTCAAGAAAATTTAAAAAAACCCAAACTTGTTCTAAACCAGTAGGAACTTCTTTCTCTGATAGACTGACATCCATTATAATCATCTTCTAAATCCAGAAGACAGGTTCTTTGTCAGCTAAATAATATCTTTTTTTCTATCATAGAAAGCGACAACATGAAATCCTTATAATTCTCTTATAAATCGGTGCTCACAAGTCTCACAGTACTAGTAAACCCTAAATAAAAATCTAGTAGCCTTGATTCACTGCTGTGCTCCTCTTGTACCTACGCTGAGGAGCTTTTTTTTTTTTGAAAAAAAAAACAAACAAAAAACCACAACCTTTTAAATTTTTTTTTTTATGATAAATAAAGATATAAGACCAGGTGCATAAGCAGAAATGTCTGTTTTGTAGAATTTGGCAAAAGACTTCAGAATATTAAAATTAACATACTTGCTCTTTCCTTAACACCAAAGGTAACTTCATTGGAATTGTTTCTGTGGTATACATTTAGACCTGGATGTGGTCAGTATAGAAGAGAGGTAATAAAGGGGAAGGACTTGTTGAATTTTATTGTTGATTTCTGGTTTCAGCTTGAATACAGCACTAAGCAGTGACTGGTGTCTGATTTGCTAGGATTGAAACAGGAGGAATGTCTCAGAGATTACTTTGAACAAAATGAGGCAAGAATTTAATGAAAAATTTCTGTCTGATGTTAACTTTTATTTAAATTTAATTTAATAGCTTTCATCAAAATATCTCTCTACTGGTATGAAGAAATGGTTTTGCTGAGAACAGAGCTGGGTAGATGTTTGAAGGCATTATTATATTGAGGATAAATGGTACTGCTGAAGGCATTTCTTGAAGTGAATGTCATTGCCTGTGTTGAAGTGCACAGATCTCAGATTCACGCTCCCTCTCTAAATACTTAATGATTTTTTTTTTTTAACTGTAGGATATCAGCATTCTTACCAAACGTAATTCCTATTTTCAGAAGATTTCTCAAATTTAAGAAGTTGTAAAGTAAAAGCAGTTCCAGCCTGATTTTTGCAGCTGTTAATAACCAACAGTTTCAATCTCAAAATGTTGTCCTAAAGAAATTACCTGGCTGATGAGCAGGATGAAACTTCTGAGCTTCTGAGCCACAGAACCAGTCCAATTTCATATCTAATAGGACTAAATTTCATAAGCAATAGGACTTAATTTCATAACCAGGGAGGAAATAAGTGTAAAATGTGCATACAGTTTTTAATTATTTTTTTCTTTGTTTGTTTCAAAGCTTTAATTTGGAGAGTAAAGAGAGTAACTACATAATGTGTCGTAAATAACTATGTGCAAATATGATTTAAACCAACCAAATATTCAAAATTCCAAAGGTAGAAGTTGTTGGGTTTCTGGTGATGAACAGGCAACAAGCCTGTTAAAATACTATTTATATATATTTAATATTCTACAAGACACCATAATTACAATTGCTGATGCCTTTCTGTTCCATTTCTGAGGAGCATAACAATGCTGATACTTTTTTACATCTTTTGGAAAAAGTGGAATAAGTTTTTACTCCAAGAAAACATTTCCCATCCTGCTGCATTATGTAATGAAAGTGGGCACCTGATAAAAAGGAGGGCTTAATGTGACCTTCATCTGAATTCTTTTTCCCAGTCTTAGGTATTTTCAGTGTATCAACTGAACTTCTACAAGAAAACCTATGAATAGACCAAATCATAGAATCTTAGAGCTATTGAGGGTGAGAAGTAGAGCGCCTGTGGTCCAACTCTTGCTCAAGGCAAGACTGGCTTTGATGCTGCATCCTCTGGAGTGTCTCTGGGGTGAAGGTTCCTCAAACTCTCTGGCCCCACCGTTCTGCTGCTTGACCCCATTCATTGTGGAGACTTTTTTCCTTATATTTAGTAAGAATTTCCCGTGCTACTACTGTTCCTGTTACCTTGGCCTTTTCCTGTGCAGCTCTTAGAAGAGTCTCTCCTCTCTGCAGTCCCAGTGTGTAGATGAAGAGAGCAGTTAAATCACTCTCTGCCTTCTCTTTTGGGGGCTACACAAAGCCACCTCTCTCACCTTCTTCTGCAGGCCATGCTCCCTGACCACACTGTCTTTCTAGCTTGGGGGTACCCAACAATACTTTACATGATGACATTTTGCTGAGAAGCCATTTCATGCATCACTTTTTATAGCTGTATTTCCCTTTTAATTAAGGTAAAATAATAATTAAAAAAAAAAATAGTTTAAATAACAGTATTTTAGAACATTTGTTTAGTTTATACCTTACATAGCCAGATAAGGTCAGAAAAGATTGTACAAGGATGAATGTGGTTTGAATGACTTTGTAACAGTTTCTATGGCTTCTTCTGAATTTCCATCTGCTGTTGGACTTGTGTCTGCTCTATCAAGTTCATACCTATAAATGAGCATGTTGGCAAAGGAGTAAGTAGGTATAAATAGCCCCTGAATGAATTCAGGCCAGTTATTAATAGTAATGTGAAACTCAGAACTAAGTGAAGTTCTCCAAGAACATTCCAGTCGGAGGAGCCAGGATCAAGAAACCCTTGGACTGGAGATGGAGGTGGGAGAGTTTAGGTAAGAGGTTCAGTGACGTGGTTGTAAGCTGTAGTATAATGTCATAACTCACCAGAAAATTTCCTTCCCATCCTACCCTCCTCTGCCTCTCTCTGTTTTTATTCTGTAAGAACAGTAGCATTGACTGTTAGGATGTTGTTCATCTTTCTGACACCATCTGTTTTCCTTGGTGGGAGGGAGAAATGGGATTCCTTCCAAGCTGTTCCAAATGTTTTTTCCTCATTCAGGCTGAAATTCAGATGTTCATGTTCAGTTTCTAATGCGGTTCAGTGGCACTCAGAGTACTGTACTCTGGGCAGTCCTGATCCATATGTCACTTGACCCAACAAAGCTGTAATCACCTCTTTATAGAGATAAAAAGGTCCGAGGCGGTTGCTGTGAAATCAAAGGACACTGAAGCTAGCATTGCGTTCCTTTGCTGGATTTACGATTTACTCTTTCTTGTGTATTGACTAAATGCTCTCCCCTAAGCTTTTCTTCGGCTTTTGTTCCAGTTCTGTTCTCCCTCTATCCGTTCCTACATGTCTCCTCTGTAATCATCTTGACTACTGGTGATTTTTCATACATTTCCAGATTCTTTCATGTCCCACTCCAAATTCCCTTTATTTTCTCCTCCATTAAAATAATGGACAGTGTCCTGATCTTGTTCTCGCAGCCATCATCTCGGCTGTCTGCATTTTTAGATCAATGTATTTTTTTCCAGCAGGCAGCTGACAGTCTGAGCAGTGATATTCTCTTTTTTCTTTTTATTTATTTTTTCTTCTTTTCAGTTTGCAGTTACATGCCTTCAGACTGGTGCACCTCACCCAGAAGCTGAGCCAGAGAAGCTGGCTCTGAACGCCTGAAAAGTGCTTCTCAGTACTTTTCCCTGGCTTTTGCACTCTCTTCTGCAGAATAGTTTTCTGCAAGTCCCTCTCTTGCATGGCAACACTGTGTAAAACTGTCAAAACCAATATAGCTGAGAGTTGGAAATATTGTATATTGGAAGTCCTTGCAGCAGTTGCAGTTAAATGCTGTTCTTTATGTGTGCAGCCGCTCAAGCCATAAGCATTTTGTCTCATTCCCTCATGTCTTCTGATGGTGGTTTAAAGGTATCCTTGCTTAAAGTCAGTAGGTGCATTTAAATACCTAAAATGTTATTAAAAATATTTTGTTTCTTTTAAATTAAGTCCTGATAGGATTTTTTTGCTTTTTTGAGGCTATGGAGGGATTGAATTTTTATTTTACTGTTTTAGAACTCAAAGAAAGAATGTGTATAATTAGATGTTAGCAGCATCGTCTCCAAATTATAAGAGCTGACTATCTATAGTAAATCAGTAAATGCATGATTTCTAATTTCTTTCCTGTATGGGCCGTGTTGCTGGGTAATCACCCAGAACTAAGGGCTTCACTGTACATAATTCAAGTCGATGGGGGTTTTATTTCATTTTTTGATGTGGACATCCACATCTCTACAGCAGCCCTTTTCATCGCCTTCCCTGGGGCTCACAAAGAAAACCCAGATAGCGAAAAGACCGAAAAGTGACAAAGCATCTTTTAACTATTGAATTACAAATATGTTATGAATATTTCAATATAAAATAGCATTGAAGTGTTTTGAGAGTCAAGGAGTAGCGAGAGAAATATGTCAAATGCAAGCGACTACTTGAGTAGATATTGTGGGCCATGTTCTGCAGTGCTGCTCATGTGGAGGAATTTATCAATACATGATTTTCATATTCATCAGTAGAAATGTTGCAGGAATAATTCATTTTGAAATAAACCATTGAAACCGTAAGCTATCTTGATAAATTTGTGAGACCTTCAGGAAACCCCTTGATTCTTTTGCTTACACTGTAAGAATGACGAAATAGGGGTTATTCAGTTAGATTATGGAAAAAGATACATGCTATATCTATGTAGTGTATATCTGATGTACTGTACATCAATATAATACATTGATGTAGCTCAGAAAAACTATTTAAATCCTTATAACAGATATCTGCTTGAGTGTCATATTCTGAAGCAGATGAAATTGTATCATTGATGGTTCCTGTAAGAATTAACCTGAACGTTTTAAAGTGGGATAAGGAGTCTATTTTAACACCTCTACAAATATTAGTATGAATATTATGGCGTAGCTGTAATTCAGTCAGATCTGGGTATATCTTTCCAATTTTTATTTGCTGTTAACTTAATATCTGCTTCAGTGGAATTTTTCCTTGGGCTTGTAGTTGTACAAGTGATTATAATAATTGTACCTGGTAAAGAAAGCATGTCCATTAAAATACCATAGTTTTGCTAATTCGGCCAGGGAGAGGAAATTCCATATTTCGGCTCTCTCTAGGTTACAACTCCGTGCTCTGGGCCAAGCTTGTGCTCCTTTTTAGGCTTCTTGTCACCAGAGCAGATTGTACAATGGCAGTTGTATGTCTATTTATAAGTCGCTGCCAAAAGGCTATCACTGTTCATATACAGCTAAGACTTCATTTAGCAGGTGGGTGGATGCTAAAATATTCCTTAGTTATTTGTCCACATTTTTTTTCTTTTTAAATCTTGTTTCAGGCAAATTGTGAGAGATTAAATTGGACATTTAGCATTCAGTGTGCCTGCGCAGGGGAGGTATTGTAGCCCTTGAAGAACGAATGCTTAAACTAAATGAGCCAAGAGAAGGAGAGACCTTATGTTTTGTAAGAGGGAAGTTATGACCACCAGACATAAGCAAGGGAAATACTGGGGAAAAAAAAAAAAGGAAAAAAAAGAAAACCCAACAAAGAAAGTCATTGTTGCTGAATGGAAAGAATGTGCCAAAGTGCTTGAATCTTCCCGAGCTGTTATCTCCACACCTGCGATCGCTGATGATCTGATCAACCCCTCCATTAAGAATCAAGCCCTTGTATTCCTGGAGTGGAACAATTTGGTACAATTCTGGCTGATGATCCCAGTTTACAATGAAAGCGATAGAATTCTCTTCAGAAAGTCATTGCTAAGATTGCATAATTGGGCATTAAAGTTCTGATTATACTTTACAAACTCCAGGACTTTGTTAAAAACCTGACATTCCAAAGTACTGAATTTCAGTGTTTGACAGCTCAGCTGTGAGAATTTTTTTAGAGAACATTTGTACCATAAGAACAGCATGTTAATTGACTAAAAAAAACTGGGACAGATTAATCATGGGAGGGAAGACGATCCTTAGGAGAATGTGGTTCTAGAGCCCTCTGCTGATGAAAACCTTTCGAAATACAGTTCTTTTCAAATGCCCTTTTTTGAATGGCCTGAGTTATTCATCCCACTCGTTTCAGACCCCTGAGTCGGGGTGGGATAAATCCGCACTCTAAGGTGGCTTCCTTGTGGTGCCGACCAAGACAGAGCCTGAAGGACTACCTTGCTCCAGACCCTGAGCTTCCACGTGGGCAAGGGTGAGGTGAGGTGAATCCGCCTCTCAGCGTGAGCAGGTTTGTCCCCAGGCGTATCATTAGCACGAGGATTTTGCAAGGATGGCAGTTCTCATTCAGCAGTGGCTGGGATGGTAGTAAGAGTTAGGTGTTCTGCAAAAAATGACCAGAAAATGGCTGAGTACTGATGATTTATGCATTAAAGGAGTAGAGAGAATAGCCATGAGCTAGAAAATTAACCTGCAGAGAATAGATACCAACAGCTTATACCTGTCCCACAAACATGGGAGCAGTGTTTTGCAGCCTTTTTTTTTTTTTCTTTTGTTTTTCAACACTATTGATTAAACAGAAGCCCTTTAGAGCACAGCATGACTTATTGCCGGGATTGCTGTTGGTGGCTATACAGGAGGGTGGAACAAACAAAGCACATATCTTTGTTTTCCATGATACCCTTAAACATATTTCATATTATCCCCATTGTATAATAAACCTGCCTTTTTCAGTGTTCCAATATCTAGAATATTAGACTGAGCGTTTTGAGAGTGACTGGTCTAAGCTGATAAGACTCTCTGGACTTTGATATAGAGTTTACATCCATAAACTGTTGAATGTATTTATTTATTTATTTAAATTTGTCCTTAAACAAACAGGAGCTGGGTTTGTGTCAGGCAATCAAAGGTTCTTTGAGAACATTTGAAGTAAAAAGAGGACTGGTAGGGCTTTTTTTATTTTATTTTATTTTTTTTTCAGATTTATACAGCCAAGGCCTTCTAGCACAATCATTTGGTTGGAAAGGAGAGGAGCTGTCCTAAATCACAGAATCACATGGGGTTGGAAGGGACTTCTGGAAATCATTTCCTCCAACCCCCTGCCAGAGCAGGTCCACCCAGAGCAGGTTGCACAGGAACGTGTCCAGGCGGGTGTGAATGTCTCCAGAGATGGAGCCTCCACCACCTCCCTGGGCAGCCTCTTCCAGGGCTCTGCCACCCTCAAAGTGAAAAAGTTCCTCCTCATGTTTAGGTGGAACTTCTTAAATTCAAGTTTGTGCCGATTTCCTCTTGTCCTGTCACTGGGCACCACTGAAAAAAGACTGGCCCCATCTTCCTGATGCCCACCCTTTAAGTATTATAGGCATTGACCAGATCCCCCCTCAGTCTTCTCTTTTCCGGACTTAAAAGACCCAAGTCCCTAAAGCTGCTCTTAAACCTGCTCTTTTCTTGTTCCAGTGGTGGTTACTCTCAGCCTTGCCAAAGAGGACACCCAGAGCAAAGCCCAGCTACAGATGGTGGTGGTTCTGCTGCTTTGCTCTGGGGGTACTGTGGGCTGAGCTGGTGGCACTGGTTCTGTGGCAGGTTGGTAGCTGCAGTTTTGGCAGAGAAAGGGTCTCCCCACTGTCCCACAAAAGAAGCAGAGGATTTTCATTCCTGCCAGTGAGGCTGTTCTGAATTCATCTCAAGATGATGGGGCAACTGACACTGGCAAAACATGTTTAAACCACAAACGGAGAAAACTGCAAAATGCATTTAAGTCTAAATAACTGGAGCGACTGAAAGAAAGTGAGAATATGCCCCATCCCTGGAGGGGTTCAAGGCCAGGTGGGAGGGGGCTTGGAGCAACCTGCTCTGGTGGGAGGTGTCCCTGCCCAGGGCAGTGGGTGGCACTGGGTGGGCTTTAAAGTCCCTTCCCACGCAAACAATTCCTTGAATCTATGCTACCTATAAATTTTCTTAGAACACTAAAATCAAATTTTAAGAAAGCATTTACCAATAGTACATCATATGATGATAATGTTCACAAAAAGTTCATTCTCATGATCCCTGTTGACTGTCTAGACAACCATAATGTTGGAAGTCTCCCTCTTTCAGTTACTAGTGGTGTCCTCTTTGAGTCTTCAATATACTTTGTATGTGTTTAATAAACTGATATTTACTCATGAAAAACCTGTAAAGAAGTAGGCATGTTTACCTTGGGGTAATTAACATTTTCCAAGAGTCATATATAGTTTTTGCATTGATCTGCATCTTTTCTTATGCTGTTTCCTGCTGTGCCTGCCTTTAGAGTAGTTTCCCAAGATTGTCACCTGCCACAGAATTTGAACCTTGCAAGATTTTAAGGAGCAGTCGGTATGGTTGGACTATGTAGATCTTTCCTGTGAATTCATATAAAATTTCGTAGTTCTTCAAAAAATAATATAATCTTTACTGAAATGAAAGAAACCTTTTTCTAGTATAAATATATTTTAAACTCTGAAAATGAAATATTCAACCCCCCTGAGTTCTGGAGGGTCTTAATCAAGAGTGTCTGTGAACTTAATACTTCACAGCTCAAGGCTAGTGGTGGGACTAGTTGGTGTTGAGATGAAAGGGCAAAATTCAGATTTTATTGCCTGATTTTGGCTAAAAATACATGAAAGAAACATCGTGGCTACTATATACATTGAAATACAGAGGAGAGGTACTCAGCTATTCATGGGTAGTGAGGTATTCATAGGGATAAATGTCTGGTTAGATGCAAATTTGTGTTCTCACATTCAAGCGCCCAATTTTTATGGATATTTATGAGAATTATGTTTTTAAGATTTCACTTGTGCTGACATTTTGGTATGTGGATACAGGCTTTTGCATTTTGATAATTCGATTTATGAACATAGATGCGAGCGTATTACAGGATGGATGCGTAGCATTAATGGCTATGGTGAAATGACTGGGGAGCACCGAAAAAAATAGCCAGGAAGGAGGGTGGAATACCAGAAGAAAGAGGAACTGATGGACATTTAAAGGTTTTATGTTTTTCTTGGCAAAATTTAAGACCTTCTATAGAGAGATGAGGAAGCAGCGAGGGGAAGTCTTATTTGTGAGTGAACAGGGGTAAGAACTAAGTTCTGTGTTTGTGCAATTCGGTTGGAGAATTGGAATGTTCATGTAGGAGCTCACAGAAGAGAGGGTAATTACACGGTAAAGAAAGCCAGCCTGATTATTGGAAATAGTTGCGATAGTGCATTAACTTAAAAGCCAGATGCTGGGGATGGGGGAGGCGAAGGAAAGAGGGTGGGAGGCAGAAGAGGGGCCTTGGAGGTAGGAGCTGTGGGTGGGATGTGGGGGGCAACGGGGGACGTATGAGGGAGAGTGAATCAAGAACTGAATTAAGATCAGGAAGGCAGGAGAGGACAGGGTGGATGAGAAGTTATTGCTGGTGGACGATGGGAAGACCAGAAAAGGCTAAAAGAAGAGAGATGACTGCTGGGGAACGGGTTATGCAAAACGTGGGAGGGTGGCAGGAGATACCGAGAGAAGACAAGCAGACAAAGTCAGAAAGTGAGCAACGTTTCTGACACTTGGAAAGTGGACGGGTTAAACTAGGTGCTGGCAAGGTGAAGTCAAACCACTCGCTGTCCAAGGAGAGTGTGGTGAAGACGGCAATCAGGGATCAAAAAAGGCTTTGGATGGACTATACCTGGCAATAATGTGGAGGGTGATAGGAAAAAGAAGTGTCTGTTCCAAGAGGAACAGCTTGATGAAAGGCCAAGAGGGGGTGGCTGGGGGCATGAGGGGTAGGAAGGGAGATGCCCAGAGCTGCCTGTCGGTGCTGTGACACGGGGTGTGTGTTGAACTGGTCCCTGTGGCAACTGCCGGGGACTGGTTCAGTGACGGGATCTACGTTATTGTTCATCACATGGTTTGTGCCTGCCCTGCCTGGCCGGGTTTCGTCTGGGGCAAGCAAAGAAGCCACAAAGGAGGAGTGGGGTGGTGCTCAAGCAAGTTTCCTTCTGGTGTGGAACTGGGACATTGCCTGCACAGGCACAGTCCTGCGGGCTGTGGGCCAGACTGGACCTCATGAAAATACAAGGAATAGTGGGAATATTCACAGGAGCGGTGAGCTTAAGGGATAGAAACTGTCTCAAGGCAGAGTTTGAGTGGTGGAGAAGGTTGGCAAAGAAACTCACACGGAACCAGAACTGTATTTTTTTTTTTAATGCTTAAAATATGTCTATTTTTCAAAAAGGAAAAGGTTTTGAAAAAGGTTTGTGCCTGGATGTGAACATTTACCATAGTGAGCAGGCAACATGCATTTTCTAAGCAGTTTGTTATTTCAGGTGTAACAGTGCTTTGGAAATCCAGGTGTCTAAGCAAATAGGTGTTATGATGTGTTGAAAACAAACTTAATCTCCTTCTATTTTGGACTTTAGCAATATCTGCTCCAATGTGACCGTGTCATACACGTGCCGAGCAAGGCAGCAGTAATGGGGAGGAGGAGGAGGAGGAAGGTCCCTTGTCCCAGCGCATCCCTGCCTGGGTTCTTTCAGGAGATCAGCTTTCATTGTGAGTCACAGTTGTCGCTTTTAATTAAAACTTTCTTTTCTAGCTGCAGTTTGGAGTTGCACATTATGATGTCTGGAACTTTTCATTCTGTACGCTCAGCAAAATGCACACGGTTTTCCTGTAGTAAGCTCCTGCTAAGCTGATTAATATGTCAGGAATAATGCAGACGGGCTGGGATGTAAACCCCTGAAAAGTAATTGGGTATTCTCTATGATCCTGCTACTCGATGAGGAAAAAACGCAGAATTAATGGAAGTTATATAGCTCATATTTAAATACCAATTTGTTTAGTTGATGTATTTAGCAGGTAAAGGATGCTTTCTGTACTGTTCCTCTGGATAGCAGTTGTAGCCATCGTGTGCGCAGCAAAATCCATTGCACCGTAAAGCGAGAAATAAAGCATGTATCATACTAAATTTCGTACTAGATAATCTTTTAAACTAAATGATTGGTTCAAGTAAGGAATTCAAAGTAAATTCAAAACCCACCTGGACAAGTTCCTGTGCAACCTGCTCTGGGTGGACCTGCTTTGGCAGGGGGTTGGACTAGATGATCTCCAGAGGTCCCTTCCAACCCCATGTGATTCTGTGATTTTGTGAAGTAAAAGCTGAAACACATAAAAGATTTAAGTTAAAATGTAAATTTCCCAGTTTCAAGAAAGCTCACTTTCCACAGAAAGCTATTTCTCATCTCAGTTTATTGGGATTCTCTCCTACTCCAGTGTCTGCAGGGTGGGCCGTCAAACTGATTGTAATTTCTAGCAATTAAGAGCATAATTATTAATTTTCAGAATGTGCTGCTGATATGCAACAAATTATTGAAATTCTGTCCATTCTTGTATAAAAAGAAACTGAACAAAAGTGGAGTTTTCCTTAAGGATATGCAAAAACTCTCTTCAGGGGGAATAGGATACAGATTTTAAAAAAAAACACCCCAACAACTTGTTTTGGTGTCACTAAACTGGCTTTGATCTTGGTGTCATCGTTGTCTATGATTAAGATCATCCAGAAAAACATTTATTCAAAAAATCTCTCTTAGGAATTTCAAGGCAACACTGATAGTAAACCTTAATTGAAATCAATTAATTTCAAAGGTAAAGATTGGGTCCTGTGTCCCAGAGAGGGGAGTTAAAGGTCTGGTAATTCAAACGGGCTGATATTTTGTGGAAATAATTCTGTCTTAAATTTTATTTCACTCTTTTTGTGAATTTCCCATATCTCATGAGGGTCAAGTCACAAGTGACATCCCAGATCTTGTAGTGAAGACAGAGAAACTTTCGGTCATTAATATTCTTGGGAGAGAAAAGGTGAAGTTGAAATCCGATTATTCATGCTTGGTTATTTTATTTTAGGATTAGCAAAATCTAAATATGAACTTGAATGCAGAATATTATATGGCAATATAATGAAGAGAATTCAATTATCATGCATTAATTGGAATTTCTGGGTAAGATATGCTGGTTATCCTGTGCAAGAAAACAATTCAGATGATAATACTTCACACCCCTCTTTTTGATAAGACAAATTCCCCTTTGGAAGCATTCCAATAATTCTGCTATTGCCGCTTTGTCTTTAGAAGCATAGTTTCTTAATCTTTTCAGGAAGATTAATGAAAACTATTGAAAATGGCTTATACAAACTGAATGTCTAAATTCCTACATTTGAATTACCAGTTAGAACACAAAAAGCGTTGTGCCCGACTCCTTCCCCTGGCCCAGGTGGGCCATTTCAGTAGAATGTGCTTCTTGTTTCTAAACAGCATATGTAAAACTGTCACTTAAAAAAAAAATATATAGTGACTTCCAATGGAAAAAAAATATTTTACATTGTTTTTCTGAAACTGTGTCCTCCTGGGCCAGCCCCGATCCGAGTCAGACAGCTGTAGATGGAGCCTTTCTCTGAAATTCTGCAGCACCTTCCCTTGGAGCCTCCCTTGAGCTGATGCCTCCTGTAAGTCTTCTGGTATTGCCCCTTCCTGCATAGCTCTGGTCATCAATTGATTAAAATGCAGAGACTAAATTGCTTTTTTTTTTCCTTTTTCTTTCCCTGTGTGGAAAGGTCCATGTGAGCAGACTGGCTCTTTCCTGCTCTCATGCTCTCTTTACATTTTTTTCTAGTCCTTCCTTGTATCTCTTCCCGTTGAAGTTAGTTTATTCTAGGCGTGGATAAGCAAAGCTGTATGTTTGTTTCCCGTGAAGTATTGTAATGTCTTCTGCCAAGGCATTAATACACCTTCCCTTTTTGATATCTTCAGGGGGGAAAAAAAGCAAATTATATAGGTGACATACAGTTTTAAGGAAGAGGCATGCTGATTTTGAGGGAAAGAATTAGCAGATTACGTTTCATCAGAACTTCCTTTGAATCGGAAAATTGTGAGAATATGAAAAATAGGAGTCACTTACATAACCTTAATTCTCCTGTCACAAGTATGGTATTATGGCTGCAGACAAAAACTCTTGACTTGAATAAAAAAATGCAAAATGGAGGTATTAAGAGTTCTACATCT
Organism: Arenaria interpres; assembly: GCA_013399435.1. NCBI lineage: Eukaryota > Metazoa > Chordata > Aves > Charadriiformes > Scolopacidae > Arenaria > Arenaria interpres. Next base: position 115,779 of record VXAK01003107.1, on the reverse strand, counting down.
GACTAAGCAATGGAATAAATGAGTAAAACCTCATCCAGAGTTTCATACAAGGCAACGCTAAGACGATGCCTACAAAGGTGCATATAATGGAAAGGTGAGCAGTGTATTTAAACAATAAAAGCTGGAGGAAGAAGGCACAGCCCATATGTGCAGATAGAATCTTGCTACATTAAAAGAAAAAAAAACTAAATTATTAATAGTGCTGTGTTTCTAATTGAAAAGTTGTACTGAAAATTAAGATGACCGAGAGCTTTGAAGTTCCTTAATTATTCCAGCGACCCAGACTGAAAATGGGCACAATGTAAACCATCTAAACAGCACACATAATTAATTAAAAGAAAAGAAAGAAAACAAAAATGGATGTCTGGCCAGTTCTAGGACAATATCAGTGAGGAAAAGGGGTTTGGCTGAAGGAAATTTGAGGGTTGTTTCGTGGCTGGCTTTTTTTTTTAATTACGACCATATGCTCAGCTCTGTTCCATTTCCAATGCATAGTCCCCATTAACCAGGCTGTTTTGGCAAAGAAAATGTAACGTAAATTCTGGCCCACTGGAATGAACTGGAAAACTCCCAAGGTCAGAGGAGGGACACCTTCTGTACCTTCACCACTGGTGGAATCCCAAATCACCCTGAGTGCTTCAGAAAAGGCTTCTGTTTGACTGAACGAGTGTTTTATGGGATCTGAAGAGAAAAGTGGTTGGAAAAGGAAAAGGAAAAGAAATAGAAGCTGAAGATTTTGGTCTGCGGCCTCCTCTTGTGATCAGTCCCCTGGGCTGAGCCATGCTGTGAGATCTGATGGCAGTGAGGGGACATTTTGGGCATGCGTAGCCTTGGCTGGATCGGGCACCATTGGGAGTGTTACGGAGTCACAGAGTCATATGGGGTTGGAAGGGACCTCTGAAGATCATCTAGTCCAACCCTCCTGCCAGAGCAGGTCCTCCCAGAGCAGGTCCCACAGGAACGTGTCCAGGTGGGTTTGAATGTCTCCAGAGAAGGAGACTCCCCCACCTCCCTGGGCAGCCTCTTCCAGCGTTCTGCCACCCTCACAGGAAAGAAGTTCCT
>VXAK01003107.1:55939-106255 GCA_013399435.1 Arenaria interpres | reverse complement strand
GTTGGCCTTCTTGGCCACCTGGGCACACTGCTGGCTCCTGTTCAGCCGACAGTCGACCAACACCCCCAGGTTCTTCTCTGCCAGGCAGCTCCAGCCACTCTTCCCCAAGCTGGAGACTCTAGAGAGTCCTCTATTGACTCTAGAGACTCCATTACATTTTTACAAATCTTTTTTGTGCCCATTCTGAAGAGCCCAAAGAGCTGAGCCACCGTTCCTGCAGCAGGGGCTGTGTGGGGAGGAGTTGGCCACCCACCTCTCCTTGCGTCACAGCACAGGAATGGGGCCAGCCAAGGAAGCCTTAAGTGGGGGAATTAACAGTTGTGCAAAAGAAGTACTTCTTAAAATGGCATTTCACAGAATCACAGAATCTTCATGGTTAAAAGGGACCTTTGAGATCGTTGAGTCCAACCATAGACACACACAAAAAAAAAAACCCCAACAATCTTGGGCACTAGGGCATGCCCTGAAGTGCCACATCTACACGTTTCTTAAATACCTCCAGGGATGGTGACTCCACCACCTCCCTGGGCAGGCTGTTCCAGTGCCTGACCACCCTCTCAGCAAAGTAATTCTTCCTAATATCTAATCTAAACCTCCCCTGCCACAACTTCAGACCATTTCTTCTGATCCTGTCATTATTCCCTGGGGAGTAGAGGCCAACACCCATCTCTCTACAACCTCCTTTCAGGCAGTTGTAGAGGAGATCGTAGACCTTGACCTATTTGGTACCTTAACCAGGAGCACAGTAACATATGGAGTAGGTGATGTCGCACTTGGATCCTCTCTAGCGCTGCTTTTAAAAGCAAGCTCTTTGTCAGGATAAGCTGTTTATCCTTGCGGGGGCAATGCCACTGCTGACTAATATTTTTATAACTGGAAACAGGGTCCTGCAGTGAGATTACTCAAGTTATCCTTCCTCTGTAAAACTTCTGTCATAGAATATTTAAACCTGTTCTTCTTTTGATCAATGTTTACTATAAGGAATTAAAAGTTACTGTACCTTAAGTGTTCTGGAAACACACAAAAGCAAGGTAGTGGAAAAACCAATTAATTGTAGGTGCTAGCTACATAATGAAGCATGAAGTAATGTAATCCATTCCTTAATTGAATTTTTCTCAACAATAATGAAAGATGCTTACAAGTCTTTAATTAAACATTGTTCCAGTGTAATCCATTCTTCATCATTTCTCGACATATTTCTTTCTTACACAGCATAGAGACTTTATATAAATTCTATTTACAAATGTAGAAAACGTGCTTCTTCCATGACATGGAGCTCCTTTATTCGCATAAGATGGTTCATTGCTTAAGATTGCTCTGTCCATGAAGAAATTCTTTACAGATGGCAAGACAGGGTAGCTACCGTCCTTTAAGTGTCACGGGAAAAATGATAAGGACACCTGCTTTATTTCTCCTGCTGCTATAAGGGGGAGCAGGGAACTGGGTGTTTTTTCTGTCCCCATAAATATGAAATGGGTTGTGGTGGAGGTCATTTGACTGCTAATGAATACCTTCAGGACTGCTTCTCTCCTAATAATGATATGTTGTTAAACTTGTATATGTCTTAATTATGCTCCTGAAGAATATATGAAGTGTCTAATTCAGCCAGGGATTTTTTGGCGTATTTGTTTTGTGTCTCCTGAAAGTACACATCGCCATGGTATTCAGACTAAATTGCGGTGCATAATGGAAGGCAAACGTATCAGGGCATAGAACAAGAGCAATATCCCATAATTCTAGAAGGAAAAACTGGGGTAAGGGGTCCAAAATTATAAAATTGGGCTGGAGATAATAGTTGTTAGTGTCAGTCCTGATGGAAATGTGGACGCTTGTGAGACCTTGGCATGGTGGTGTGGAATCATCTATTTTTGTATTATTTGTGAAAGAAAACAACAGATAAATACATACCTGGGAGAGATTTAAATGTGGAGGACTCTCTTTTTGCACCTTTTTTTTTCCTCATCTTTCTTTGTTATAAATACTATTTTGAAGAAAATACTATATATTGAAGAAATCCTTTTAAATGGTCTTAAGTTTGAGTAAATGCATTGTTAAACATAGTCTTGGCTTGTATAAGAGAAGATTAATGGCAGTGTTAATTTACTTTCTTTATACCATTCATAATTTTTTTTGTCTTAAGCCTTTATTAATCATTACCATAAATTAAGCAGTCCAAATAATTTCTTGATCAAATTTTCTGCTTCAAAGATTTTTTGCTGCACGTCTCTGAACTTTTGTCACTATTCCAGAGGAAATTTGTTTTGTCAATTTTCTGTTATTTACCAAATGTTGTGTGCCTCTGACGTTAGAATAGTCTCTTGAAATTTTCTATCATCAGAACGCTTTTTCTGCCTTTTTTTTTTCTGCTGTCTTTGTCAGAATCTGATTTCTAGTTCCTGATTTCTAATATTTTTCTTTTAAGTATTTATAGGATTGTTATATAATTCTTATTCTCTATTTTCCCCTAAATCTGGCCAAGTCTTTTATTTTATTTGCCTTTGTCTTCGTTATCATGAGCTGCTGCTGCTGCAAGTATGTCCCTATTTGCACGAGTCAAATGAATCAGTGACTAATCAAAAAGAATATCGATTCTGATGAAGGTGGAGTCACTGGCAGTCGGTATCGGGGAAAAAAATTGTGGCAAGGCCATAAAGCACTAGAAACTGAGAAAGAAACCTTTTGAAAATCCAGTGGGTAAAAAAAAGTGGGCAATTTTGGGCCTACATACCTGTATTCACACTCTTGTATTTTCTGATGCAACAGTATGTGATGAAATTACTCCAGAGGGAATATCTTTTATTAGACTTCTTCATTTCCCAGTTCAAAAGCCTTGTATCTGTTCTGATATTGTCAGAACTTTACATTCCAAGACTTCCTTGGCTTCTAAAAGAGGAATTCTCCAGGGGAATCACTGGGAACATGCACAGGGAATTTAATTTTCCAGGAACAATAGCGTGGTGCAGTTTGTATATGAACCAAAATGCCGCACGTTCCCTGTGCTGAAGATCACTATGGTCTCCAGCTGTTCTAAGGAGAAATTTCAAGAGGAGAGCCTATTAGTTACCTTCCCTTCCAGTCCTGTCCAAAATGTTGCTTTTCCTTAAAAAAGAGGAAAAGGAGTTGCTCTCAGACACATTGCAAAGGAATTCCTCGTTCTCTGGAGAGGTATTTCCCTTTATTAACACTGTCTGTGAGTGGGAACGTGCAGCCCAGTTTGGCTTCCAGGGACCACAGTAAACGTTCTGGCCATTCCTAGAACTTCGACTGGGAGGCGCCGGCCCCGGCGTGGAGGGACTCTTCCATCTTTGGTGCCAACTGACAGTGACTGTGGTGGGAGGTTCTCCTTCTCAGCACTTCTCATCCATGGGATTCCCTCTCTGTTTTCTGAGAGTAGATTGTCTTGGAGGAAAAAACCTTGGAGAGAACATTACGGCAGTTTCAAAACGATCTAAAAATCATAAAAATCACTTTTCATGACCGCTTTCTCTTTGTAGCATGGTTTAATTAATTTTTACATGTTGTATGAGATAGTGATCTTTCTTGAGCAACGCAGCGTGTGAAATAGGTGCTTTCAATGTGATTTACTGCTTACTTCAGTTTTAAAGGAGGGTTGGTTTTACAGTGAAAATTCTGAAATTTTATAAAATTTGAATTAAAATTTAGAATCAAGTCCTGAATTTGGGGGTTAAGGAACATATCGTTTTGATGATGTCAAAGCATTTTATTTGTGGAAGATGGCAAATTTCTTCTGCATGCAGTCAAAATATTTTAAAATCTATCATGAAATTGAATTATAAAACAATTTACCACAAGCCACAAAAAAGTTCAACTGATGTGACACAAGTGAAATATCACGTACCTACAAAATGAGTATGTAGTTTTTGACAGAACACTCTATTTCAGAATTCCTGCTGCCGATCAACTGTTGTGATCATCCTTGCCAGCTGTGGATAAGCTGTGTTTATGGTACTGAGCAGCCTGGAAAAATGTCCTCTCAAATAAGGGCTTTTCAAAATATTTTTTGACGATTGAATAGTTATGTAGCAAATGTAATTTTGTGGGATTTGTTGCCTCTGTGGATAAATAATGATCCTTAACTGGTCTTTCCCTGAAACGCTATAAAATGTCTTTTTCATGTTGCAGCAACTGTTCAACTGTCAAGCTTTACGCAAGCTGAGTATACCAGACAACGACCTCTCCAGTCTGCCCACCACTATTGCCAGCTTAGTTAATCTCAGAGAACTTGATATCAGTAAAAATGGTAAGAGATCAAAAGTTGTAAGTATTTTAAAGAATTGTCATGACCGCGAGCAATGATGACATTTTAATTCCTAGCCATTAACAAACTTGTGAAAACTCACTCTTGTTCTAGATTATGTGCTATTTTCCTGTCTGGCACTTTGGAGAAAGAAGTCGGGGTAGATTTCTACCTCATTTACTGGTCTGCCCCCCAGAAAATATAAAGAATAGGGTTTGCTTTAGCATAGTGTCCCATGATGACTTGTGACCAGTAAACGTTAGAAATAGGAGTGGGGAGACCATTTTTCAGTGCACTTACGAACCATTCCACTTTCCAAAGTGGCTTAGTCCTTACCGGGCTCTTGTGGAATGGATTTGAGATTATCAAGCTGCAGGTAAACAACTAGCAGGATTTATAGACTCAGTGACTAATTTACTGATGTGCGTTTCCCAATTACTCATTTACATATTTACATGCTTAAAAGCCTCTGCATGTCTGAACTTAAGCGCCTTTGTTTTGGAAATGAGGCTTAGACACTCTTGAAGATTTTGAAACGTTTCTTATCGGTGTAGGCTTAAGAGACTCAGGATTATGCGGGCGTTCTCCCCAGAAGAGAGGGAGGCAAAGGAGAAGAACATAAACAGTCCGGAAAGAAATGAAAAGCACAAATATCAGTAGAAATGATGTCACTATTTAACTCTAGGAGAGTATATAAATCAAGCATTAGCATAATAGTTTTAGTACAAGGAATGTTATCTGTTCTGGTATATTTTTTTAGTGCATAAGTATCACCTTCTAGACTATAGTAGTAAAATACATGTATTCTTCCCGTTATAGATTAACTCTATTCTGAAAATGCCAAATGAACTCCTGTACGAACAAAGCGAGTTAAGCAGTTTTTTTGATGTGTGTATAATAATTCTTTCAATATTTTTTTTTTAGGAATTCAAGATTTCCCAGAAAATATTAAATGTTGTAAGTGTTTAACAATTATTGAAGCCAGTGTCAATCCAGTCTCTAAGTGAGTATCAGTGGCTTGTGTTTGCCTACTGCAGGTGCAGAAAATTTACACAAAAAGAACTAAAATGTAAAGACATTGTATCAATTTCATTTGCAGGATTAATCTAAATTTCTTTTTAATTGTTTGAAATCCAGTGTCAATGTATCTATGAAAAGGTCTGTGTACTATGTAAAAAATGGGGTGTCTTTCCATATGGTAAAGAAAGTGTTGGCAAGCGGTCCCATTATGTACCGGGAATAAGCCACACTGCATCCTCACATACCGTAAATCTCTTGGTTGGGACTTTAGCAACCCTTATTCCTTCCAAAAACTGGCAATAATAGTAACCGGAAAAAAATCTGTGTTGTAATACCATGATTTATAAAATGGAGGGAAGGAAATGAAAGGGTGGAATTTTATTATTTCAGTTTAAAAAAGAAGAAAGGGATAGAAAGAAAGAAAAAGAAAGAAAACACCTTTGACTTAAAACCCTCTGCTGGGAAGGCAGAAAAGGCTGATATAATGTGAATGTGCCAGGCATTTGAATTTCCTGTGGTTATAGCAATGTGGAAATGATGAACATGGGTGAAAATATTGTCTGTAACAAGTAAGAAATCCTTGAGAATTTGGGTAGAAAAAGAAGGTGAGAGAGAAAGTAAGCTTTCTCTTTCTAAATATACATTGTTATTGTTTCCATAGCAACTTTGGTGTGAGCATTAAGCTTTTAACTGTTTTTTTTTTAGGCTGCCAGATGGCTTCACACAACTTCTAAATTTGACCCAGCTCTATCTAAATGATGCCTTTTTGGAGTTTCTTCCAGCTAACTTTGGAAGGTAAGAGCTAGTCATCAAAGCATATCGCTCTTTCCTGTGAACCTGGTTTTGGCTTTGAGGGACCATTTTGAAGCTGTATTCTTTTTAAAAACAAAACAAAGCAAAACAAAAGAAAAGAAAAAAACAAAGAGACTTTGGCTTTTCCAGCCCTATTTTGATGAATGGTTGTTGTTAGGGAGAATGTTGTATGTCAGCAAGAATTTGATGATGAAGCGATGCAGTTTGGTGGCTTAGGGAGAAGGTGGGAAGAAATAGAAATTGAAGAAGAACCTTGTCCTTGATCAAATGTGTTATTAAATTGTGGCAAGGGCAGAAAATAACAATGTGGTCTATGCCTATTGAAAAATGAACAGGAAGAAAAAGTGTTGTAAGTCAGAAAAGAAGAAACGACTGAGCACAGCAGAGTAACCAAAGGAAAAACCTGAAAGCAAGAAGAGAGAACATTCAAAAGACAGCAGAGCAGAAAGGATTAGAACGAGAGTAAAAATAAATGCAGCAGAAACTGAGCCAAAAAGTGTTAGATAAGGACAAAGCAGAGGGAGGGGGAAATCAAAGTTAACATAATTTGCCATTTAAGAGGGCAGTAGAAGGCGGTGGATCCTCACACTGCGCAGCTCTGGCAGAAACCTCAGGTTTGTTCTGCCTGTGTTACAGTGGGGAGGGAATGGTCAGCCTTCCTGCCCTCGGACTGTCCAGCTGGGCAAAGAGCTCAGAAGACAAAGGATTTAAAGAGAAAATATATGCTGGTATACATATGTGTGTGTATATATATATTTAAATATAATTTTCACCTAGTATTAGTTTTTTCCTGGTCTATCCAGCTACCTGTATGTGTGTTTTATTGTCCGGCTGGGAACATCAACTCAGCCCTCCAAAATTAATACTGAGGTGGCATAATACGTGTTGGAAATGACATGGAAATGCTCTGGCACTGAGAAATAGAAAGTGCTGCTTTCTCAGCAGTTACTTGATGGGCCTGTCACTGACCCTGAGCTGAGGCTGGGCTTTACGCTGGCATGCCTTTTAGAAGATCCTAGCTGAAGAAAGAAGAAGAAAAATTGTCATTGTTTGCATTTGATGAGTGCTTGGAATCTCAGAGTAAATCCTGAGACAGTTGGGAATCAGACGGTATGTTCAGATGTCAAGGAAAAATAAATATATGAAATACCCTGCAATTTTATCAGATATGTAGTGCTTATAGTCATTGTGCTCTTCCTAAAACCTTGCTGGTATTTTGTCTAATAATCTTTGTCACTTAAAGGCATGTCTACTGTTCTAAATCTTTTAGCAGAAAGCACTAACTTTTTCTTTTTTCTTTTACAAATGTCTAAGCAAAACGATGCTCATTCCAGTTGTGGTTGTTATTCCTTTGTTATTATTCTGCTTCTATATTATCTATTTGGTATCTCACAATTACAAATCCTTGACATGTTTCTGTGCTTCCCACATGAGCATACAGGCATTGTTGGTTCTTTTTTAACAGCCACATGTAGCTCTTTAACTCTGTCTCCCTCATTGCTCTTCTCCAAATTTTAGTGCTCTTTTTATATCTTCTGGTACGCTAATATTCCGTTATATCTCATTTACCCTTGAGTCTGTTATATCTCATTTACTCTTGTGAATAAAGACAGGAGCAGAGTCTACATGAGCATCATGTAAATGTCTCTCCACATTTCTCATGTAAAGTTATTCTTTTTAGTCCTGGTTAAGCCCAACTGTGGGACTTGAAAGGTTTTCTGCTTTATTTGATAGGAAAAAGATAACATCATAGTTTTCTAGAAGAGCATAGTATTGGGAAGCCTTAGGCTCCATGAAACAGAAAACTGATGTTGTGCTGGACAGAGAGCTATTTAAAGCTTTGTTGTATTTTCTTAAACTTTTCTCACATGTTTACACTTGTGACACTAAAGGACCTGGACTGTAGAGACAGGGTAATGTGAAAAGCAGCATTAATGAAATCCTTGCAACTCACCATATAAAGTTCCTCAATAAATTTTCTTCACATCTAGAAACTGTGTTACCAGCCTCAAAGCTTGACTGGTGTGCCTCCGGGCTGACATCTCTGCTTAGAAATGGTACAATTACAAATTAGTTATGCAGAACTGCTTGGTTTCACACTGGCCTTGAGCAATCCCAGGCACGGGCAGCTCGTGCTTTGAATGTGCCTCCAAAAAATAGTTGATTCGAGACGCCAGATTTTCTGGGAGTGGAGTTGTACAATTTGAGATGAAGAGGAAAGGGCCTTTTTCGTCCTTTTGGTTTTGTATCCTGTAGAATCATAGAATGGTTAGAGTTGGAAGGGACCTTAAAGGTCATCACGTTTCAACCCCCCTAGCACTGGCAGGGACACCTCCTACCAGACCAGGTTGCCCAAAGCTCCTCTTCTTTTTCCTCCCCACATTGATTATAATTGTGGATTGAAGAACGAGCAAAAGGGTGATATGAATCAAAATCCTTTCATGTTTATCAAGTTATCTTCCTAGACAGTATGGATAATAAGACTATACTGCCCCAAATTCTGGAACTCTCATACATGAAGTTCTTCATCTCATCTGATATGTCCTCCTGATCCTTCCTTCCCATTGTCCTACTTCATGCAATTTATTGTGGTGGCTCAAATAATATTGCAATGAGAGTTTGCACAATGGTATGGAATTGTGAATTACTGTTGGACAGAGGTTCTAATTCCTGCCAACACTTCAGCCCATGTCCTGCTTCTGGGTAAAATGCAGTACGTTCAGTGGAGATCTGTTGTGTAGTCTTGGGCTGCCTCCGTCGAGCTGTAGAATTCAGTGCTCAAGAAATGCAAAAGAAAGTTGTGAACTAGAAGTTGCTTTCTATCCTTTAATAGATTTGGAAATATTTGAGAGAAATTAACTATGTTTGCCTTGTTTTAAATAATTAGTAAGAATATTTTCAAATTACTGTGAAAAACTGATACATGTCAAAGCTTTTCAGAAGAGTTCGGATAAGGAAAAATATGCCCTTACCTGAAGCTGCCTGTCCTTTCATGGAGCTGTTTGGTTCTGCATACATTTTTGTATCATATTCAGCCCCACAAGAACTGGACATCTTACTGTTGTGCCTTGTTGAAATAAGTTGTTTCAAATCGTTCTTATCGATTCCTGCGCTAGTTCGTGGAATGAACTAATTATTTTCTATCATCTTTCTAGACTTGTCAAATTGCGAATTTTGGAGTTAAGAGAAAATCACTTGAAAACTCTACCAAAGTAAGTGATAGGGTATTTACATAAGTCTCTTTCACCTGAAATTTCCAAAAGTGCAAAATATTTGTATTGTTAGCAATGCAATGGTGTCATTTCTGTTAAGAATTATTTTTTTTTCCATGGGTTAATGGAATTCTACTGAAGGTTTTTAGCAAAAAAGCGAACATGGAATGGAAGATGGAGACTGGTACTTCAACTGGCTGTGACTCAGTATCCGAAATCTATAACGTGACATTTTAAAATAGCAGTTGTAAACAAAATTGGAAAACAACAGATGAGAGAGCCCTGGTCAGTGATTATGTGACAGTATTTTTCTCTCCAAGGAGTAATCTGATGTATTGAAAATGCTCTTGGTGTAACCTCAGTAGAACAATCTCCCCGTGTGTTCTGTACAGAAGTGAAATGTATTTGCTGGTTTGCAATGCTGTTCATAAACCTGTATCATCAGAATATTGAGGAAATGTCAGTTTAATAGTGTTCCTTGGTGCTATATACCAAAAAAAAGGTAAGTTGCTATAATTTGTTGCTATAATTTGACCAACATTTAAATGATATTTTGGAAAGGAAACAGAAAAGAAAGGAAAAATAAATCTATACACTTCCCCTGCTAAATATAGCAAGTTGCACTGCGTAAAGCAAGGAATATGGTTTTGAATTCAGACCAGCATGGTGTAATTGTTTTCTGTAACAGGGATCCTGACCAATGGAAAAAATGTCCATGGATCTGGGGACTGTTAGAAACAGGGGTTCTGTGTCCCCATTGCAAGTGAGACTTACAGTGGTGGCAATAGACTGTATTTATGAAACGTTGCTAATACTGAATTGCATATTAGTTAGCTCCTCTAAAAAGGGCAGTCTTTTTAGCAGGGATGCATTTATCAAAATCTCCTACACAGGTGTTTTGCCCATAATGGGATATAGTGACATTTTCACTGCTTCCTGTGGGCTTTTATCCACAGAGCTTTCTTCTTTTTTTTAAGGAAGGCTATTTTTTGTGTTAAAGGCAATATTCCTTGGATCAGAAAGTTTATACAGAAAAGTGTTTTCCGCTGTTTCCTTTGCTCTGAGTTACATTTACTGTTTTGAAAGACACACGCAGAGAAAGAGTTTCAACCCGTGACCAAAGTGTTTGTCTGCAGATTTGCAGCCTTTGAGGTCTTTATCACCTGAAGGGCTGTTACCTGCGGTGGTACCCCCACGGTATCTAACTACCTCTTAAACATCAGCCTCTCTGAGAAGGGAATTGCGTGGTCTTTGCGTGCAGAAGGTGCCTGTTGGAATAAAGGGATGCGTGTGCGCTGGGACTGAAGACTCAGAATGTCATGACCAGATTCGTTTTGATCAAAGGGAATATTTTTCTATTTCTGGTCTAATTCAGATTCCACTAAAGATGATGACAGACTTGATACTGAATTCAGTGGGAGCAAGGCTGGGATTGTCTGTCAATGTTATTAATAAAAATAATTATATCTTTTTTTCTGTGACATGTGGTGTTTAACAGGCAAATTTTGGCAAGTGTTTGGAAGGTTGCTTATAAATGCTTAAGGGGGTTGCTTATAAATGTTTATAAATACTTAAAAGGTGGGTGTCAGGAGGATGGGGCCAGTCTTCTTTCAGTGGTGCCCAGTGACAGGACAAGAGAAAATGGGCACAAACTTGAATGTAAGAAGTTCCACCTAAACACGAGCAGGAACTTCTTCACTTTGAGGGTGGCAGAGCCCTGGCAGAGGCTGCCCAGGGAGGTGGTGGAGTCTCCTTCTCTGGAGACATTCAAACCCCACCTGGACACGTTCCTGTGGGACCTGCTCTGGGTGGACCTGCTCTGGCAGGGGGTTGGAGGAGATGATCTCCAGAGGTCCCTTCCAACCCCATACCACTCTGTGATTCTGTGAAGGCTCGTACCTGGGCGTAGCAGCCTCTGGTGCCAGTAGCACTGTTTGGTAAAGTGCCTGAGCGTGACTTTTCCCACTGTGTGTGATGCTGAAAGTAGGGAAGTTCTTTGATTCCTGTAACCAAGGGAAACGTCATTTGCCGGCGCGTTTCTTCTCTGCTCTGCGCTGTGGCAGGAGGCTTGGCCGTATGCTGCCGAGACCAACTGGAAAGGAAAGGTTTTGCTAATGCAAATGCTGTCCTTAAGACTGATAGATAAAAGGGAGAGCTGTCTTATGAAAAAAAAAAGTAAGAGGAAGGAAGCTGACAAGGTCATTCCTGCATCAACTGGAACAAAAATGAGGGATCTGTGCATTTCTGGGCTGCTTTTGTCCTCTAGAGCCATTTTCTCTGTAAGCAACAAAAGTGTAGTGGACAGATGGGAATTAACACATATTACAGTGTTAATTTAGAAGATCTCCTTTCTGGTTCCCAGTTAGGGTCAATTTGACCTTTTTTTATGAAAAGACAGTAATTACAAGTCTAAAGCAGCATCTCTCTGCTTCCTGGCCCTGGGCAGGCGAGGGCTGAGCCTGGGAAGGTGCCGGGGGGAGAGCATTGGGGCCGTGGGGTGATGCAGACACGGGGATGTGGCAGCACCTGTGTCCTTTGGGAGTCACAGGGGAACGGGAAAACATTAAATACCACGGTTTCTTATTCTCTCAGCCAGTAAGAGAAGGAAAATCGTGACGAGAAAGCTGTGTCTACCATAGAACCATCTGCAGTTAAGAAAGCAAATGCAGAAACACAGACGAGAATGTATTTTACAGTCTAATATAAACCGGAATGTATTTTACAGTCTAATATAAACCGGAATATATTTTACAGTCCAGTTGCAAAAAAGGTGATGCAGGTCTTTCAGGTGTGTACTTAAAGGCTTTCTTCCTTGTCCTACTATTTATTAGATAGATCATGAATAAGATAACTGCGTTATGTTGGTAGTTTTTCCAGTATTTCTAAAGTAAGAATGAACGTGAAAAGGAAGACAACTAAATAACTTTAGTATTGTTATTTTGCTTTTAAATAGATTAAATATACTGTAATATATGTGTAAATAGATGAAATATACTGTTAAATGCACTGTAAGGCTGTTTTAAGTAATTTCTGCTCAGTACTATTACTATGTTCTGTGCAACTTAAAAGATGTTATCAAAAAGTAGATGATATTATTTCATCTGTTCTGTACCATAAAATATACATATAAAGAAGTCTTAAGGGAAATAATTAGCATTTTGACATAAACAGGAATTAAATTTGCTTTGTGCTTACCCAAGCTCTAATTTTGCTGTATTTCAGACTAACTCAACAGTCAAGGCTGTTGTAAAATGTATCCATGGTAACTGCAAAATGTTCTAAAATCATATACAAAAATATCACATTAAGTAAATACTAAATATACTTGGCTAATAATAAATAATAAATTAATTAAATACTAAGTACAGTATAGTAACCAGAGCAGAGATCTCCAAAGTGTCCCTCTTTAACGCGTCTTGCATCAAAAAGCGGGAACTACTTCCCTTTGCTGAATTTGTTGACATAATTTTACAGCGTCTAAAACGTGTCCAAGCATATCACTGTATTCCCGGACACTTTCCTGATAGAAAATTAGTGAAGCGTTGTTCCGAAAGTGCTTTGGAGTCTCTGCTGATTCTTTCTGACAAGGAGACCGAGCACCTGAAATAACGCCGTCTCGCTCCATCACGTCAGGCAGGAGCCATATGGAGCTCTTCAAATGAAAATGCTGCAGGACGGTCCTATTTTCTGTCAGCAGCACTTTCTCCTCAGAAACCACCTTACAAAGGCTTGCAAATATTTCTAACATACTGAAAATATTTGTGTGCCTAACCTACAGATCTTCACAACACCGTTTTATAAAATCAGTACTTTGTTTTCTCTCTTATACTGTTTGATTAAAGATTATTTTTTATTGATTCTGGTTTCCAGGACCTTTTGAGCATTTAGAAATATTTGGCTGTTTCTGGCCAGTATTGCAAATAATTTTTAATATTTTATCAAAGCTTTGCTTTGTACTACAAAAACAGAAAAATCTGTTTTGTTGTTGTAAATTTCTGGTAAATGTTTCAAAGCCATTTGTGAGATTCTGACCTGGTTTCTTACGTTTGAACAATGCCACCAGCTAGAGGACAGGGTTGTCTTTTGGCTTGAAGAACCAACTAAGACAATTTTTATTACTCTGTTTGGATAAAAATGTGCTTGATCTTCACTGGCTGTAGCAACATGTAATATTCCTGTGTAATAGCTTGGATGGTGCTTCACAGACTGTGGCTCTCAGTAGCTCCGTAGCGTTCTGTTCTGTAATTCTGTAATTCAAATACTCTGTATTTATAGCCCCAGGCGAGGTGTTCCCATTGCCAGGGATGTTTTCACTTGTTTTGCACCCAAACCGACACAATTAAGATCAGTGGACAGATTCCCGTTGGCTTCAGTGGGTTTTGAATGAGGTGTTTTGTGCTTCAGTGTTTAATTATGCTGTGTTCGAGTAATTTCCCAGAGTGGAGGGATGTAATTCCCAGTTTTCCATCCTGCTGGATGATGCTGGAACTCAGCCTGGATGGGGAGATGCAGGGAGAGAGGCGGCTGCCAAGGGAGAGCGGCGGTGGGAGATTGATGAGTCCCACCAAGGACCCATCTTGCCCTGGTCCTGTTTATGGCACTGATCAGCTCTTACCCAGCAGGACCTGAGTGACTTGGTGACTCTAAACCTCTTTTCTTTAATGTCCCTTTTCTGTGTCATTTATAAACTAACCAACCTGTGCCCCAGCTCCTCCTCCTCCACTCCTTTAAAATTGGTACTTTTTCCAATCCCTGGTTATTTTTTTTATCCGTGTGAAGACCCTCTGTGGCCACAGACCAGGTTAGATTAAGAACTTTCATTGAAGGACCTTTGCACATACCTCTTCGTAGACTCTATTGTCTGGCTCTTTCTTACTCTCGACTCTTTCAAAGAACTCCAGAAGTATTTTGGGTCATTCCTACTCATCACAAAAACTGTCCTGAATTTCCCCGGTGTGTCATATTTGTCCGCATATCCCCTCATTCTATTGTTTGAAAGAGTTCCTGGTAATTTGTTTGGTCCAGTTGTCAGTCACTGGGCTGTGGCTTCCTCTGCTTATCTGGGTCTGATTTACAAATTGTGGTGATGTTGGTGACACACTTCCTGGTCATCCAAAATCAAATCTAGACTACCACTTTCCCTCCTTTTTTGGGCAAAGCATTCTAGGAGCCGTGGCACCTACGCAGAGCTCAGAGATGGTTCCCCTCGCTGAGCTTCGTCCCGTTGCTTGCTGGCAGGCTGAGGACCTGTGCTCATGCCTGGACAGAGCAGAGTTATTACACTAATTGAAGTAAATCACCGATTCTTCAACCAAATCCAGTAGCTAAATTTACAGCTTAGTTGGGAAAGGAATGTTCTGAGCACATTTCAAATGTAACAACAAAATCTTTCCATTTCTCCAACAGTCGTATTTAAGCCTGGTCTGGTTACTGCTCCTATGGAAGCTCATTAATTTGCATTGAATTTTATATTTTCTGAGCTTAGGCTCTGTCATAAATATTCATTGCTCTTCACAGCAACAAATGTCAGCAGACCTGCCACTCCTGAGCTGAATGTTTCGGAACATTAACATCCTATTGAATTCCTGAGAGCAATCAAGAATATTTCATCTCTCAGGAAAGAATCTGGAAAATACACCCGTGCTGTTGCTTGCACCAAGCAGACACACAGCCTGTCTATATTCTTCTCAAAAATCTTTGAGTAAATTAAAGTAGTTAGCGTGATCTTTGCTCTTAGAGCTGTTTGGGCTGAGGAGAACACATTTTTGGGGGATTTCTTTCAGTAGAGATTTGTAAAATTGAAAACCTGTAGAAGCGGCATTTGTCAATGGTGAGTCATTAGTGTCTGTGAAACTCTAGGTGCTGGTAATTGATGAGAAAATACTTGTATTTGTTGTACTCATCCCAATGACTCATTGTTTCCCAACTGAAGCTGTGGCTTCTTGTCTCTTCTTTGGTTTTCTTGACAGTAGGTGTTACAGCTATTATTTTTCTGCAACACTGTGCCATTAGGAAATAATGCACAATGGAGTCTTTTAGTCTTGAGAAGAGAAGGCTGAGGGGGGATCTGATCAACACCTCTAAATACTAAAAGGGTGGGTGCCAGGAGGATGGGGCCAGGCTTCTTTCAGTGGTGCCCAGTGACAGCACAAGAGGGAACGGGCACAAACTGGAATATAAGAAGTTCCACCTAAACATGAGCAGGAACTTCTTCACTTGGAGGGTGGCAGAGCCCTGGAAGAGGCTGCCAGGGAGGTGGTGGAGTCTCCATCTCTGGAGACATTCACCCCCGCCTGGACACATTCCAGTGCAACCTGCTCTGGCTGACCCATCGCTGGCAGGGGGTTGGACTGGATGATCTCTGGAGATCCCATCCAACCCCATATCATTCTGTGATTCTGTCAGATGTTACCGAAGGGGTGGATCTGTAGCAGCTCATGTGAGGGAAGAACAGGATTTCTCTTGGTCTTCAGTGATTGCTCAGAATTAATTTGCTTTGTGAAGAGTAAAAGCTGTAGATCAAGTTCTCAAGTGCAGCCTCTAAAACTGGAAGAACCGTGTAATTCTGAAGAGGACAGCAATGAAAAACTGGCTGAAATTTAATGGTACAGTGTGCAAGGTCTTGTACTGAGGAACTAATAGGAATTTATGTTATAAATTAGGGGTTCTTCAGTCAGAAATCATGTTGGAAAATAAAGACGAGTTTATTAGTAGGATGTAAAATGTCTGTGAGTCATTGATCTAATAGAGCTGTGACAATGCAAAATGTTCTTTGTCAAAGTATTCTCATGAGAGACAAAGCAGAGTTTGTGACATCATATAAAAAATGAGGGAGGCCTGATTTGGAAACACTCCAAATGACGTGGGGATGAGGAAGAGCTAAACAAGGTCTTAATTGGGTAGAAAAAGTAATGAATGTCGAGTGTATTATTTGGGGCAGCCTTAATCTAATAAAACAGAATTTGAGGGGAGAGCTGGTAGTGGTTGTCTCTACACACACAGCCAAGGTAGGCAGCTTGGAAGAGAAATGTTTCTTCTGCCTGGGCAAGGGGCAGAGTTGTGTGTGGTCAGCAGAGATACAGATGGGATAAACTGGTCGTGAGAGGGAGGAATGAGAGGTTTCCAAAGCATCACGAGTCATCAGTACCTTCTCCCTCCTCCTTTTAAGATTAAAGAACACCACTCTGCATTTTGCGGAAAGAGTGGGTCTTCTCCACGCTGTGGAGGTGGGCAGTGGGAGCAGTGCCTGGGCTGGTCCCAGGCCCATGGCCATTGGAAGATGGGACCTCCAACCCCACCAAGGTGGCCCAACAGGCAGGACACGCCAGCAGGGACAGGCAGGCTTCTGGTTTTCACCAGAAAATTGTGGAAAGATGAAACGTCGATGGCACATGTTGCAGTACTGACAGTTCGAGGTCCTTGGTGCAACCCAACATCAAACCTGCTCTCTGCATAAGGCAAATTTTGGTGGTTTTGAAGTAAACTGGCTGAAATCAACCAGAAAGGGTAAGTTTTCATCACAAATGATTCAACTACAGCATAAGATTCTTTGTCTTGATCAGCACTTTGATATTCCTTTGAAGATGTTTGCGTGCATTGTTCTGTTGGGTTTTGTTGTTTTAAATCAGTACGTTTCTGAGAAATACTTATTTTCCAATTATCTCTGTCCTCTCGGTTTGCAATTGTTTTAGTGCAATCTTTCTGCTTTGCCAACATATTGCATACCTGTAATTTTACTCCTGGTTTGAGTCAGGAATAAAAGCACTTTATGGATGATGATGATAGGGTTGAGGTTTTTTCCTTTTGTTAAAATTAGCCATTTTGTATTGATGTGTTTTCAGTCTTAAAATGTAAACCAATGTTTTATAGTCTTGACTGCACGTTTTTAGGTTTTGATTGTAATAAAATAAAACTGTGTGAAAATACAGGCAATACGTTTAGCCACACAGTTCTATTTCTGAAAATTGCTGCTGAGTATGTTTGCTCTAGAAATTCAGAGTCTACTTGAAAAGTCATTGTTTAGACTTACCTGGTGTATAATTACATTATATTGCAGTATAATGGAAAGTTGGTAATCTTCTGTTGGGCTTTTTTTTTCTGCAAATGTCTCAAGGTGTAATGAATCTCTGGGTTTGAACTGCGACTATTTACATTACAACAGTACTTCTGTGCATTCTAGTTCCACAAAAGAGTGGTTCTCAAAAATTCTTTGAAAAATAAGCCTTTCTGGTTTTGTATAATGTTTTACTATTGCTGCTCGAATATCTTCCTTGATAAAGCGCAGTGGATATGTTTTCTTCCAATAATTAAAAAGCACAGAAGGACAGTCTCATCTAAAGCTTTCCATGAAAAATATACCAAAGCATTTTTCCTTCTGGGTGTGAAGGTGTGAAAACAATCTTTTTGTGCGCGTATACTGAAGTATCTGTTGCAGCTTCGCGAATATATATATATATATATTGCAACAAAAAGTTAAGGACGGGGGACATGGGTGGAGAATCCTATTTTTCACTTAGAAGAATTTACTCTTATGAAATGTCATAAAATGGAATTCTTTCTTCCTTTGCATTCTGGGTGTATTTTTATTTGTTCTGTAAATATAATGTGAAAAATTGTTAATTTTCTCTAACATTCTTCTTTCCATTTCTTTCTTTCCCCCAAAATTTAGAGATAGAACCATAGAGAGTAGAAGCTCTATAAAGTGGTGGTGGGCAGTATACATGTTCCTTTTTTCCCTGCTCTGGGTAATTAATTAATTAATTTAATTTATTTTACAGACTGATTAAATCAAAATTTTTATGAATCATGAGTTATTTCTTTTATTCCCTGGCCAATCACTTAGCAATGCTATAGCTGGTAGAATCCAGAATATTAAATGCTGCCCTGGGAATACCGAACTTTTTATTAATTCCACTGCCATCCAGTCCAGATGAATCCCTTCTCATATAGCTACAGTGTGTGTATTGAATGCTGACATTCCTCTTAAATAATCATGTTAGCATAAAAACTGGCATATATCACTCAAAAGCACCTTTGGTGATTTATCAAAATAGTGTTTGAAACACTGTCAGGTAAAGGGATTTTGATGCTGTTCCCTATTTCAATACTCTGACTTTTGGAGAGAAGTGTAAACATTTCCCAGGTTTTGCAGTGTTGGGAGACATCAAATACAGCCTCGAGTCTTCCCTGAGTTTCATCTCAGCAGGAATGAGCCAAAAAAGGATTCAGAAAGAGAGTCAGACATTGAAAACACCATGATCCGTTACCTTCCTCAGATGTGAAATTTCCTGAACAGAAGTGATCATTATTATTTCCTTTCACCTGAAAATGGAGTTGTAAAAAGCGTTCTTGTGACTTAAGAACATTAGTCCCTTTGGCTCAAATAACATTTATAGTCCTGACATCCTTATCACTTCCAAAATCCCGTTTTAGGAAGTAGATTTGCAAAAATCGCAGGTTGCCTTAAGTGTGTTGGAGTCAGTGGGACAGACAGTTCCTATCAGCTGAGAATCTGTCCAGAGGCATCTAAATATAGGTTTAAAAGCCTAGCTTTAGCCTCCTATTTTTTGAAATGCTGTTCCACTTTCTTCCTAGTTCATTATAAAGATATAAACTGTTTCCCACATTTTGACATTACAAATATTTTTATCGTCCATGATGACCTGTTTTCTTCAAATAGTAACTCTGGCTGAGTTTAATAAATCACATTCCAGAAGACGTACTACTTTGGCACTGCATTATTAAAATACTGCCAATATTTTAATTAGCAACTACTACTATGTATCTTCCCTTTAGGCTTTTTGAAAATAAAAATATTTGCTGCTCAGAGAAGATGCAGGAAAATGTATCATATTGTTTTCTTACTATAAGAACACTCTTCCAGCACGTATAGTGGGTCAAACTTGTCTTAAAAATTGCCTTAATTGTTTTTGTCTAAAGGCAGCAGTGGCATTATTTTGGCCATGTCTCCAGTAAGGGATGCTCTGGGAGAAGATAGAGGCAGAACTCAGGTATTGTGGTGCCCACACACCAGGGCTGCAGCTGCCATCGAGGACAATCCTGATATCACTTAAATTAGCGGTTCGTACCCGGCGGTGTATGTTGCCATGCTGTGTCATTTCAAGTGGCAAAAAGGGAGGACAGAGCAGAAATTAGAGCCCTGTTTCATACACCAAGTATTTTTGTATTTATTTGTTTCTTTAAAATGTCCATTTAATGCAGAAGTGATTTATTTCTTTGGAAGAGCTTATATCTGACTAGAAGGGTTAAATTTCAGATAAAGACTTCACAGCACAAAGCGGTGGGAGGGGAGAACATTTATAACCACGGAGAATCGCCCCAGCCCACCTTACGCTCATTTTCTACCTAATTATCCCAGAGCCCTGAGCTCCTCCCAGAATAACCGGGAGCTAAACACACAAAGGGTTCACTCTGCCGGTTATTAATGGGACCTAATTTGGTCGTGCTCAGACCCCGTGCTCTGCTTTCTCAGGTGTGGTTGGTTTATGGGATGCAAGGAGATTGCTCTTTGTACTCCAAACATCTTACGTCGGTATCCTTTTAATTTTACTTGATTGGGAAAAGAAAAAAAAAATAACCTACAGAGTAAAAACTGCGAGAGGAGTGAAGTAGAGAGAAGATGACTGCTGGAGCGCAGGGAGAACAGGATGGGCTTTTACTTGGCATGACCATCGGAAGCCTTTTTCTTTCCCTGGAACAGGAGACTACTGGAAGCCCGTGTTTCTCGGCTGCGGTTCTGGTGCAGTGATGGCTTGCAGGTAACACACCTCTCCTCCAGCATCTGCCTGCCCTGCCCTCTGTGTCACCCTCCTGCCTGAGCTCCCACCGACAGCTTGGCCACCCTGGGACAGTGTCACTTCGTAGCTTGTTGGATTAAGGGTGGATGGTTCTGAGCTAAACACCTGTAAGGATATTTTTTAGCTGTTGCCATCCTAGAATCATAGAATCATTTCAGTTGGAAGGAACCTTTAAGATCATGTAGACCAACCATCAACCTAACTCTGATTAAAAAAAAAAACAAAAGAAAACCACACAAAAAACCCCCCACATCACTAAAGTATGTGTCTAGGCGCTATGTCAACCTGTCTTTTGAAAACCTCCAGGGATGGTGCCTCAGCCATTTCCCTGGGCAGCCCGTTCCAAGGCTTCATAACCCATAATCCTGAGCCATATCAAAGTAGAAACTCTACCTGCAGATGCTGTGAGCTGTGAATAGCCATTTGTCCCTCCGCACGAGAGGGAGGGGACCTGCTGTGAGCTGTGTTTCTACAGTATTTATGGAAATATTTATGCTTTGTAGCCATCTTTGTAGCACGTGTGGATTTTCCATGCTTCTCCCATTCCAGTGTCTCCAGTGGACTCGTTCAGCTAAAGGTCACAAGCTCCGCGTTGCAATTTGCTTCTTGTCAGTGGATGGTGAAACAAATCCTAGCATCACAGAACCGTTTGGGTTGGAAAGGACCTTAAAGATCTTCGAGTTAAAGATCTTCCTTGGGCAGGGACACCTCCTGTTGCTCCAGGTTGCTCCAAGCCCCCTCCAACCTGGCCTTGAACCCCTCCAGGGATGGGGCAGCCACAGCTTCTCTGGGCAACCTGGGCCAGGCTCTCACCACCCTCACAGCAAAGTTCTCCCTGAGATCTCATCTCCATCTCCCCTCTTTCAGTTTAAACTATTGCACCTTATTCAGAGTGTGGGAAAGCAACTGTATTGGAGACCCTGTCAGTAGAGATCTTCCAGGTCTTACAAACTGCACTTCTGCAGCTAAAACTGCTGGATTTCACCTATGAAGAAATCAGACGTTCTTCTGAGGGCGTGTAACTATGACTATAGACAGATATTTCATCTGCGACAACAGAGGTTGCCCTGCTTTTTTGTTTTCTGAGGTGCTCTTTGCCTTCTCTGACAGCTTCCATCCTTCTTCCTCCATTAATGTGTAGATAGTTATTGAGTCCTGATGTTTTCCATCTCAAATTCATCCTTACCTTTTTCTAGCACATCCCCATTTTGTTTCTCTGGCTTTTCCTTTAGAAAAAATCCTGGGTTTGATCTATGTTCACACTGTCTTTAAGGCATATTTCAGTAGAAGTAGGAATCAGAAGGACTACTACATAAGAAACCTTCGTTGAGAGTAAAATCCTTTTACTCTTGTTTTTTGAGTTAGCTGATTCAGTTAACTTTTAGTCATCAGATATTCATCAACACCTTTTGAATAAACTTCATCCCTGTTAATTATGTTAATTATTCAGCATCTTAAGTTAGGTCTTCCTGCTCCCTAGCAAAGTAAATGGGAAAACGGGGCCAAAACTGCATTTTCAGCCTGGCAGGCTAAAACTGGGGCTGGCTTTAATTTATGTTCATTCATTCAAGGCAAAACTAGCACATAAGAGTATAAAGCATGTGCTGAATTCTTCAGAGATTTGAATAATATATTGTATATCCTGGTGAAACACAGGTTATTTTTAGTCAGCTTTTAGTAGTGGGAAACTTAGAGCCTCTTTCTCCTCAGTCTTCAAGATGGTGGAGACCCAGATCCCAAGAACTAGTCGTTTTATATTAATTTAATAATATGTTCAAGTTGATCAATACTGCGGTGTTTACAAAGCAGTTGTTTACTTTCCACTGTATTATTATGCTATAAACAAAAAATAAGTTGCCAAATACATTATTTGCCAAATACCAAATCTTTTGAGCAAGAGAGCGAGGTGCCCTTTGTGGTGGGGAATGAGACGTTGTGGGTCTTGCTGAGCTGCGGTGGCTCTGAATTTCGGTCACTGCAATGGGTCCTGGGTCTGTCACTGTGAGACAGGGGTGTTGTCCCAGGACGAGGGGCAGTTTTTATTGTCATTCTGTCTATCACCTGTGTTACTGATGTATTGGGATTCTTTGTCCAAATGCAGACATCTTGTAGGAAAATCATTGATCTCTTCAGAGCCACGGGTAGTTTCCGAGATGTGAATTTGGCCCCCAGGTTTGGTGGCTGTTAAGGGTGTATTTACCTTGTGGCTCTCACGTGCCGAAGCTCACGTTTCCCTCAAGGAGTATCAACTCTGAAGTTCACTGACAGAATAGCTGTGTGTTTGCTGTTACTTGCATTTTGAATGTTTTTAACTAGATATACTTTGAAATTTTGCAACCATGAATTTCGTGTGTTCAAGTTGTCCCTTAAAATCAGCATTTCCTGCCTTTGCCCAGCAGGATTCCCCACAGCCTGGCAGCCAGGGCGAAGGTGCCCTCTGGTTTTTGTGCTCCCGGCTTCTCTCTGTGTTAATAACAGGAGTGTGTAAAAGTCAGAAGTGAGCAGAACTTCCAGGGCTGACCGAGAGTCCTGGAGTCAGCGAGCACTCAGGCTCCATCGCTTCAGCATCGTCCCGTGGGCTCTGCCGTGTTCTCTCGTCTGTGGCTTGGTGCTAGAGGCTGTAAATTCCTTACTACCTCCTTCAATATAATTAAAATTTGAAATGGATATTATTTTTAACAGTTAAAGATGAAATAGACATTTGTATACATATAATGTACAATATTTCACATATGGTCTCTCTATTTCACTCTGTGTGCAGCAATGTTTTGTATCCTCAAAATCAATTTTTAAACATCCTCTGTTATTTTTAAGCCTGGAATATATATATACACACATATATATATGTATATATATAGTCAGTACTTTATGACAGATTAATTCCTACTTTTGGTCCTTCGCTTTACACCATACACATGTTTTATATTCTAAAAATTATATGTTATCTTGAGATTCACTGTGAACTAAGACTGGTTTTTCTTTGTAACCCATCCAGTGCTGTGTAAGTAAATAGCTGTTTGTGATTGTATTGTGGGATGCTTTAGGCCTGGGTAAGATTTAACTACTCTGCAGCAGGTAAAATATTAACACTAAGGATTAATTTTACAATGGAGCTTCTAAACGGATTCATTAATGACTTTAACGTTACATTGCAAGTTTTAAAATACTGAAGCTGGAAGAGACTCCTGAATGTGACGTTTTAACAACTTTGAAATAATGGTTACTGTGTACAACAAAAGTGTGAGAAAATGTTATTTGAAATGAATACAGTAGATAATCCAGTAATGCAACATATTTACCTTTATTTGCTTTTTATTTCTTCAGAAAGCAATGGTATCCATTCATCGTGAATTCAATTGAAGATAGAGCTCTGTATGTTGTTACGCCAGGCAATAGAGCATGTAACTGCTGTAACTGTCTCAGTCCTATCTTTGAAGAAGTATGGCCAACAAAAAGCCCACATTCATTCAGGAGCAGTATTATATTGCCTCTTTCTTTATGCTTATCGTGTACATCTACTTGCGTCCCTGACACAAATGCTTTTCACTTGGGAATTTTTACCTATTAGAGATACTTTTGTTATTTATGAATGCAGTTCTTCAGATGCAGGAACAATTCAGGCGTGATTGGAAGTTTGGGATTGAAGGTTTGGATAAATCTTTGTGCAGTCACTGTCTCCTGTCTGTCCGAAAGCTGGCCAGGGTTTTAATGAGAATACCATGCTTTCATTAAAATCATTTATGGCTGTTAACTCATTTGTTTTGCCAGAAACTGTAAACTCAAGGCATTTTCTTGGTTATTTGAATTGTTTCCAATGTGTAGAAAAGTGTCTTCTAAATAAGGCAGCAAAAGCAAACATGCAAGAGCATGAGAAACTTATATTAGGCAGTGATTACCATGGGTTACCATGAGTGGGATTACCATGAATTATGATTAATACAACTGAATTGTATAATGTGAGTTATGATTTATGGAATGTGAAAGTTTTAAAATTATTGTGAGTGATGTTAATATCTCACCAAGTATTCAGTAATCTGTCTAAGATACTCTCCGTGCTGGTGTTCACGTATTTGTAGTTTTTTCAGTACGATGTTCCATTACTGTATTTAAAAATAATTTAAAAACTATTCACCTTATTCTGAACCTACCGTGAGGTTCACTTCAGTAGCTGAGAGTCACATCTTCTCCCTGTAACTCCTGCAGCTACTTATGAATGGAAGAGTAGATCCAAATGCAATATGGATAAAGATTTATGTGACATTTTTGGCTGTGAGTTTTATTAGCACATTAATTATATTACATTACATCATTTAAGCAATGAATATTTAACTAAGCATTACTCATAATTGCACCTTTCCTGTTCCACCTTTATAAAATGACCTCACATAAAAAATATAATTAATCTTTTCGTAAGAAAAATATAAGTAATTACATGAAAGAGATAAAAATATCACAAGCTAATGAAAAATCTCATCTAAAATTCCATTGGGCACATTTGGCAGTGTGCTTTATCTTTGATATAGTACCAGTGAACTGAAATTAATCTGCCCCCATATAAATGTTAGAGTTTCTGAAACTATGGATCCGACTGTAGAGATTACACAGTGATGCTTAAAAGTTGCCTTTTAAGATGAATTTACGGTGGTACAGACTAAACCTTTTAAAGTAAAATTTTGGCCAAAGGCAGAATGCAGTATGAAGTGCACAGGTTTTTACCAAGTTGATTGTAACTTCGGTTACTGTTCATTGAATCTGTGAAGAGTTTCAGAGTTTCACGTTTCAAAATTTGTAATTTTGTATATGTGTAAACAGGAATTAGCCAGGAATTATTTCACTGTTTCAGTCACCTTTTGCTATTCCAAAGTGACCAGTCACAGACATAAATCCAGATTATTTCTCATTTAAAGCCCTTTACTGCCTAAAGCATGGTTGATACTAACTTTTGGTTCACTTTCTTATGATATGTTTTTGTTTGACACTCTCTTTTATAACAACCGGGCTTGGTACCTCTGCTGTTAGGAGCCAAAACACTTTCTAGTGGTTTATAAAGAAGCTGATAACAAATTTAAAAATCTGTATCAAAAATGTCACAATTTATATTACTTTCAATTGCTTAGAAATGTAACGTGGGTCGTTTTCCTTGAGTAACTGGGGAAAGTTATGCCAAGATTTTATGTTTGTTTTGTACTAAAGTAATTATTGCTAGCTTTTCAGTTCAAGGACTTTAGCTCATGTTTTGAAGGTGGAGTCTATGGTGTACATCAGTCTGACGTATTTCTTTTTGCTATTGCAGTATCATTTGAGCTTTATTTTTATCTAAGCAAAACTTGAACTGGACATTTTGCAAGTAAAAATTTCATCTTGGGTATCTCCTCGTCTGTTACAGGTCAATGCACAAACTGACCCAGCTGGAGAGACTTGATCTGGGCAATAATGAATTCTCTGAGCTGGTAAGAAACACACCATTTTTTAAATAGAAAGCCTGTGTGTTTTGGGTGCTCTGTGTAGGGGGGATTAAACTTTGACTTAAAAAGCATTATTGTGTTGTGGCCACGTGCAGTGGTCACGTTTAGAACAGAAGATGGATCGTGGTTCATGAGGTGTCTGCTGATAATACAATGTGCTTCATTTACATCATCAAGGTCAGAGATGGGTCTCCCTCTGAGCTGGTTGCTACAGCTGGAATATTTCAATGTGGGATGAATTGTTCATCTCAATATAAATACTTTGTGTCAATGATGTGTTAATTTCTTAATATCTGTCGTTATACCCTGCAAACATTAGCAATTGCTATTAGCAGAAGTCAATTTCAGACTCCAGAAGCAGTTTCTGTCCCTAACTCACCTCTAAGATGAGAATTCGTTTACCTGAGATCTAGTAGCTTTTGGGAATTTTCTCTTGTCTCAGCACAGAGAATAGTCAAGTTGCCATTCCCTTTAGGTTTGTTTTTGCTACATCTCCAGGAGTCAACAATTCTCAGAAACAGTATGAGGGTGTTTAAACTGTTTTAAGGAGAACTTGCTGAGTTCCTCCAGCAGGAGCTGTAAATATGTTAAGAGAAGCAAAACTTAGAAAAACTGCTGCCTCATCGTTTTTGAGACCTGTCACTCATAGGGCTATTTGGGAGAGCCTGTGATGTTTTCAGACAACAAATTAATTCTGTGACACTCATGATTGCACTGATGGGCAAAATAAATGTCTGTGTGGGTTTTATCCACAGACAGCCTGGCTGGTGATGGTTACCCCCAAGGGCTGGACCCCCTTTCCTCCAGAGACACAGAACAGCCTGTAAAAATAGTGCTACTGAGTCAGGGCTTACAATTTTCTGAGGGTGATGTCTCCCACAGATTTAATTAAAATTAAGATATTTTCACTTTAAGCAAATTTTGAAATGCCATCTAGTAGTAGAAAGCTGTAGCAGAGTCTACATCTGGTTTATGGACAGTGCACCATCTTCTACTATTATGGTTATGACCCTGTTAATGTTTACTAATTTATACTGCTATCTAGGAGAACATAGATGGCTTTAACTCCAATTTTTAGTTAAAACTAGATATTATTTTTTTTTTCATAAATAAATAGAATAAAAATTTCAGAAGTGGTATTTGAAATTTTGATCAAAAGAAATATATATACATGCACGCTCTGAATTCAGAGTTTGTCTTTTTTGGGGTTGGTTTGGGTTTGTAGTCTTTGTTTTAAATGACTCCCAACATCATTCTGTGTTTTTGCATTGTAGTATAAGAATGGTAAATCAGGAGTCCAGGGACCCCACACTGCTATTAGCACCAGACTCCCCAGCTTGATTCATTTTTCAGGAAGCTGGTCCAAAAATGCAGGAGCCAGAATCAAATGCCAGATGCAAAATGGGAGGGAGGGAACAGCATGAATCTGCAGAAGAGTCGTAGGAAAAGTGGTTCTAGCTTAAATCAAGATCACCTGGAAAAAAAGGATCAAAAGGTCCTGCTTTTGTGGATTCTGAAAATTTGATTTGAGTTCCTTCTTATTGAGAAAAATATTGCCCAGAACCATGGTGGTGTGGAAGAGCTTCATTTCTTTGACAGTCCGTCCCCGGACTATTTGCGCTGGGAGACTGTGCTCCATGGAGACGTGGGAGCGACAGGCTTGGGGTTACCAATAAAAGTAGTTGCAAAAATGAAATAATTCTGTTCATTCATTTTCCGGAAGCAAGATTTCACGGATCATGAGGTTGGTATGTGTTCCTAAAATAGTAATTGTCACTTCCCAAATAACAGCCGTATTCGAGTGACTTAATGTCATCAGGGACGGGAGCAATCTGTGTCACATGTCTCCGGGAAAACCGGAGCACCAGACCACGAGGTGTGGGTCAGGGATCTGAAATCTGTCCATCTTTGAAGTGTCAAAAAATGGCACAGGAGGAATGATAACCAGCGATCGCAGTGCCTGGAAGGAGAGGGGGGCTGGTGGCCTTCTGTCTTGACTCTACTCTATGATTCTACACCACTTATTGAAGCATTAGTGAGACCTCGCCTGGGTTATGGAATGCCATAATCTGTGCTCAAGAAATTTCAAATCAAACGGTAATACGTACGAGAGAGGCGGCGGCTGCTGCCTTTGAGAAGGGTGTCTACCTAATGAGGGGAATTTAAAAGAAAATTAAAGCTGAGAGGGGAAATGATGATTATCTCTAATAACCTTAGTCAGTGAACACTCTGGAGGCATAAAGAACCATTAATCATCACAGGAACAAATAATATAAAATGACCATTAATTCATTTAGCCTGGAAAGTAGAAGTGGTTTTAACCATCGGAGGAAAACAAAATTTCAATAAATTTAGCCAAGGGAAAAGAAATTATCCTCACACAACATATTGACTAATCATTTTTTAATAGAAACACATTATGTGACAACATGGAAAATTGAGGGATTGAGCTCTCCCGATCAGAAGGTTCCTTCTTACCCGGAGATGTGTCGAGAACTTCTCCCAGAATGTGCCATGTACCCTGGGCAACTGGAAAATCATATTTCATATGGGAATTAAGACATTGCAAGGAGCTCAGACCACTGGAGATAATTAGAGGTCTCTCTTGAGGTCCTGTGGTGCCCGACAGATCTGTCTGTTTCTAGCTGGTTGAAACAATTCAAGTGAAATAGCATTACGGGCTCCTAAAATGCCGGAATCTGATTCAGTCAGAATCAAATGAAATATTAAGTATCAGTTTCTGGCAGACTTTGAAAAAAAAATCTCTACAACTTTACAGAGCTAAGGCAAGTTGAACATCTTGTTTTACTTGTGAAAGTAGCATTTCATGGAGAAGAAAAATGCTGCTTCCCTCACTACTATCCTACAGTGTTGAAAAGAATAGAACATCTTCAATTAAAGCTTAATATTGTAATTTTAAGGCTTGATCATTGCATAGCGTTCTTTTAACTACTGAATAGGACAATTGTAGACATTAAATCCTACATAAACGCAAAGTATCCAGGGAAGTGTTCAGCAATAGGTATACCTCTGTTAGGCTACTTTTAAGAGTATAAATCATGCAAAAGGCAGCGTTTAGCATGAGCTGCAAGATGAGATTTGGTCTGTCTTTGCAGTGAACTGTTTCTGAAGCTCCACAATTCTCTCTTCTCGTTTGCCATGGTCATAAACCGCGCACTCCCAATAGACTGTCTAGAACAAGAACTTGTGAGGAGTTCTTCTTTGTAGCCACTGCTTTTCCAAAGGGCTCTTAAATTTTACAAGTTTTGAAAAAGAGCAACAGTGGTTAAATGGAATGAAATGAGCTCTTCATGCCATTGGCTCTCTGAAAGTCTGATGTGTATGAAAAGAAGAGAAAAAAAAAGAAAGAAAGTGAAGAAGGAAACTTGTTTCAAAGAAAACATTGATCTATATTTAACTTTAAAAAATACTGATTTATTTAACTGTCCATAATACTATATTCTTTTCCTCAGCCTGAGGTTCTCGAACAAATACAAAATCTAAAGGAGCTGTGGATGGACAATAATTCCTTGCAAATACTACCTGGGGTATGAACATTTATTTTATGTAATCAAATTATTTTGTGATATAGTGAACTCTTTACCTTGCAGTAGATAAATGCATGTGCATTTTCTTGAATGGGTACACGTTCCTAGTTATATAGTCATGCATTATTATCGAGAAATAAAAGTCTCACCATAGCCATTTATATGAAAACATTTTAATTGTTGTTTTATTACATGATGGTGTCTAAATGGCGTAATAGTGTCTAATTGTGTAGTTTTCAATGTGAGGGGAAATTTTCCTAGTGTCTTCTCAGTCACCATGCAATAACCTGCAGTTTTATAAAAACCCACATGTTTTAAAAGGGAAGAGGAAATATTAAATAATCTAAGTAAAGTTAGAAATAACAGGTGGTATGTACAGATTCAACTATACTAACAGCAATTTTGAGGCAGAAGAACCAAGAACTATGCCTCTAGAAAGCACTCCGTTTAGAAGTGGAACAAGAAATATTTTAAAATCTAAACATTAGGATTATGTTTATGGATTAGTGATGTTTCTGAGTTGTTGCTACTCCACAGTAGAGCTTTGAAATTTAGAGGATTTTCAATTTTCATTGCCATAAATGATTTGAGATTTTCCCTCTAAAATACCTGCACTGATGGTGGCTGGAGGAAGGGATCCCCGTCATTAGCGTTCTACCACGCAGGTGGCAGATCCTCTGCTTCACACAGTGACACTCTTCGTTGCTGCAGGGAAACTTTAGAACTAGGTCTGGCACAAACCTGCCGAGGTGTTGGAGGACGAGGCACTTCCTCTTTCAGCTTTCAACATTTGTTAATCAAAATTCAATTTTTTTTGCATTGAGCAGTGACTGGTTTTTGTCTTTAAATTACATTCACCTTTTGTTTTGTGTTAAGCAGGATGTTTGCACAGAAGACAACCATTTTCAGTCACTGCCCAAATACCCACTTTTTGAGGGCTTTTTTAGTGGGGGGGGGGAAAAAGTTGATATTGAAACCACTTTTTGATACTGAGACCAGCTGGAGATCAGGAACAGAAACATTGCAGTATTGTTGCTGCGGTGACGGAGTAGAAGAAATATCAAATACACAAGAGAGAGGGGGCACAAACCCGTTAACTGTGATTCTTTTCTATTCACGATGAAATGGGTTAATACTAAAATGTGCTCACAACGCGGTCCTGCTGAGCTGTCCTCATCCCCGGAGAGGGGATTTGGAGTGGGAGAAGTTCAGTAGATTGTGGAACCCCATCCCAAGGGGCATAATTATTTTCAGTGAATAATTCATGTTTCCTGAACCTGATTCTAGTAGTCCCTACATGAGGTTTTTATGAAAGCCTTCTCCAGAACAAGAGGTTTCAAACAGTTAAAATTAGCTTTAAATTTTGAGTGTTGAAAACAGAAAGGGAATACCTTAAGGAGTGCTGTTACGAGCAGATGGGAACTGTGAGTACATGTCCCTTGGATCTGTGTCCAGCTGAAGAAACAACACAGCTGTATGGCTGAGCACTCAAACTTTCTCCAGTTTTAATGAACCTGGAACAAATTAATTAGTTTGATGTGCGTCGTTTAGCTTGATACAGTTCCTTCTGCTGTTATCTGAAGGGGAGGGCTGTTAGACCGTGGCTGATACCCCCTCAGTGAAATAACTCTCGTAACAAGGATGCTGAAATAACTGAATATAAGCCTGTATTACTATTGTTTGTCTTTAATTAAACTTAGAACCTGGCATGTGGTGTGTATCTTCTCAAGTAACGCTTTGTAACGTGCTATTAAGTCTATAGGGAAGTTAAAACAGCTCGTGTACCTGGATGTGTCAAAAAACAGGATAGAAACTGTGGATTTGGACATCTCAGGATGTGAAGGACTTGAAGATCTCCTGTTGTCATCCAACATGTTGCAGCAACTGCCAGACTCCATAGGTGAGAAAAATTCAGCATTTCTTGTAAGCTTTTATAGTTCAGGATTTCATTTATATCTTTTATTTTTTTAATGACGAGACACTATAATAGCTGGAACTAGAACTTCTATTAAATTCCAAAGGAGTTTGAAACATCTGTGGCTGGACAGTCCACAAAGACCATTTTGTAAAGTCAGGAAAAAAATCCATGGTTAGAAGGTATTGATTATTCTGCTTCGCTATTTTAAAGAAAATAAACAAAGAAAGATAGAATTGATCTGATCTAAATTTGAAATTAAGTATAACAGTGATTATGTTACCAGTGTTAAACTCTTGAAGGAAATGGCTGCTCTTAGTTCCCATAGTGCAATCCAAACTATTCATTTTCTTTTTTGCCTATATTGCATGAATACAGTTTTGGAATTATTTAGAACATACAGAAATTCTGGAAGCTAAGTGGTTGTAGGTATACCCCTCAATACAGCTGGATAATTCATTTCTTTGTGTTTTCTTTGGAAACACTTGAGGTCTTCCCTCTCTTTTGTTGCTTCCAGCTGATGAGCCCACTATATCATCATCATCTTTTTCACTTTGCTCAGTGCATCCTTTTGAACATGGAACTGTTAAATACCCCAATTTTGAATCAACAGAGTCAAGCCTCCAAACTGTATTGCTAACTAATAATACTGTGCCACGTGAATGTTCCTAGAAGTCTTTTACAGCTGTTTTCCATTTTGGTCTTCTACATCTCAGCATAAATTCTAGAATTTTTGCTCTTGGTGGTTTTCTGATACACACGTGCAGATGGGTTTTTCGAGGGCATTTGGCTCCTGTACAAAAGGAATAAATGTTTGCGTTTTATATTACACATTCTTGCAACTAGATATATTCAGTTCTCATTTCCAGATTCCTCTTACTGAATGGTAAGGGATTTAACAGAAGTAGAGCAAAAAGAGTCATTTTAATACTGCATTTTCAGATGACAGTTGCTGAAATACACTCTGGTGGAACTTTTTCCTCTTAAAATTTTGTTGAAACCTACATGATGCTTGGAACATGCTGATATTGAAAAAGCTTTCAACCAAAATGTTCTGTGTTTGAAATGGGTCGTGTTTCTAGTATTCCTACATATTATGAAGCTTTATAAATGTAGCATTTACTTTGAATAATTTGCCGAATGTCCTGTTATGACCTGAACACCTCTTAATCAAGGCTAAAGGACTTGGATTCAGTTGAAACACTAATAGATAAGTGGAAATACTGCTCTTCCTGCACAGATAGGTACAAGTATTATTTATTTTTTTTAACAGTCTTTTCAAAGACTCCAAAAATACACTTAATATTTCACTTGTAGTTCAGCTTAACGTTTAATTAGTGCTTCATTTTGATGACACAGATTTTCAATGGGACAGGAATGTGTCTGTGTCGTGTCCTATATACAGATGTTTCCTAAAACCTAGATCAAAGTTATTCAGTGTTAGAAATCATTGTTTGAGGATATGGGAGATTACAGAAAGTGAAAAAGATTAATTTTCTATTCCTTGTTCCTTACCTGTGTTGTAGGGCTGTTGAAAAGACTTACGACTTTAAAAGTAGATGACAATCAGCTTACGATTCTGCCAAATGCAATTGGAAAGTGAGTACAACTCTCATGGTTTTCAACATGAAGTGAAATGTGTTTTCCTCCTGCTTGCGAAATGTGGGATTTTTTTGAAATAAAAAATAAGACAAAGATGTAGTGAATTATAAAATAATTTCAAATTGTGTGCCTAACAGCCAGTTTATAACATTTACATTTGGAGCAACACTATTAGTTCTGGGGACTTACACTGGCATAAGTGATAAGAAGATGAAATGTATCACATTTTCCAAGAAAAAGAACAAAGATATTTTTCTGTATGAATCACTTGATTTAGATGATTAGAGCAGCAAAAGTAGAAGAAATAGAAGTATTTGGGGGAATACATCTGTTTCCATAGCAACAGCCAGTACTTGATGCTGGAAAGAAAATGGCTGTAAAACTCATCTGTATGAAGATTCCTTAAAATATTGAAGTAGCATAAATGAAAAAGTCATGACAATTTCAGAGGTGTATACATCAAAATGGGAAAGTATCATACAGGTAATCTCATTGTGAATAGTACTAATGATGCCCTTTAGCCATCATTTTGTCAGATGTTATGTGATCACTGGTGCAAAGCTCTGTCTTGTGGGTCTTCAGCCTATTGCTAAATGAAATCTGCAATTTATTGGAAAATTCAAGGCAGACACAAGCCCGTCTCCAAGTATGGAAGTAGGTGATTCTTCATCTTGTTTCACGCTGCACATATTCCTTTCTAGAAGAATATATCTTTAATACTGATTTTTTTTGTCATTTTCCTCTACATATTTTAGTTCTGAAATGCCGTATAAACTGATATTTGGGAAAAAATTCGGAATACATGGTCCCTGTCTGCCTTCTGCAGCTACAGCTCTAGAGTTTTCATCATGCTCCTTGCAGCAGTGGTAGACTTCATGCAGAAGAAGCTGAATTCAGCCCAATAATGACTGTGTGTCTGGTGTGACCAAACACACTCCTGCATCCATTTTATAGTAGTAATTTCAATAATAATGCAGATGTTGATATGCCAGTCAGGGAAAAAAAAAAATACCCCAATTTGTGAACTGTTACAACTGTAGCATCTGCAAGCACAGGTTTGGCTTACCATGCTGTCCTTCCTGCATATCTTTAGATTTATGAGATATTCTTGGAGAGTTATAGAAGTTGGTTATACGAATCAGAGAAATCTTAAAAACATCGTGTAGCAATAAATTCTGACAGGCAGTGAAAGCCCGTGAGGCTTGAAGTGGTACTGGACACGCTGCAAAAAGACCAATATAATTTCAAAGTTATCTTTAACAATTTTGGGGGTAATTTTTTAAAGCCTGTCATGAAGGTGCTTTCTTATTTATTGAATTGTTCAAATTGAAGAGGAACGCCTCCTTTTTTTTAGCCTAATATCTGTTGAGTAGTGTTTGTCGTGGAGCCTTAATTACGTTGTTAAAGATGCTGCTGCTCTAAACGGTGTATATGCAGAGCAGTAGGTTAATCACCTAATATTATTCCATTATTTTTGAGTGATTGGTTGTGCTTTTTAAACAAAGTACTTTCATTTAATGAGGACAGTGTCTCCCACATCACAATGAACTTCCTCCCTCTGACTCATCCATTTGGAGAGTTTCCTACTGGGTCTCTTTCTCCTAAGTGGTAGGTGTAGTACCCGCTGCGGAGTCTGTTATTGTCACACAAAGATTAGCCGTGCGGAGGAGGGAACTCTCCTGCCAGGGACCAATTTCACGATGAGACACAGAGCCCTTTGATGCCGTCTGAGTCGATGTCGCTCACGGTGGAGCCGCCACCCTCCTTTTTGGCAGCCTCATTCAAAGGACAAGCCCGCGAGAGGCATTTGGAGTTTGACCCGGCACCCGGCAGTTTGCTCTACACGGTAGACTCAGCTTCATAAAACATTCCTCATAAAATCAAGGGATTCATGATAAGTACCAAATTGGATCCAAGGACTGGAGATTTTGTCTGTAGGACCTGAGCGAATGCCCGTGCTCCCAGGAAAGTGTCATGAGGGACGTTGTGCCCCATCTGTAGGTCGTGGTGCAGTCGCTCAAGAGCCAGAGCCTTGTGTTAGAGGGGCGTTTTCTGCCTGTGTCTAGTCTGTACCATACCTGGCAGTACTGGGTGATGCAAAGAGAGGTGTAAACTTGTGGTGCGGGGTCTGCAAAGTTCCTTTTGCCTGATGTTGGACAAATTGTGGGTGTAGCTAACTCTGAGGATATGTGAAACGGAGCTCAGATGGGTTGGACCTACTCTTTTATTCACGGCAGTCTTCGTTCTCCGTGAATCTCTCCCTCCTCATCTACCCTAGGACGTGTAGTGAGCTGCCTCATCTCAATGGGTACCAAAACTGAACATATCTGATTTTTGTCTGCCCTGCTTTAAACCTATCAAGAATGATCTGAATTTAGCCCAAGAAGACAGTAAGGTTAATGATATTATAGCTAAAGGAGCATTGTTGGAATTACAGCTGTTGTTGTCAACTTACTTTCATGCACACTCCATGATGAATGAAAAATCAGGTTCTGAAGTGGATATTTTTTTTAACCATGGTAGTTATAGAGACAAAACACAGTTTTACACTGACTTTTGTTGGTTTTATTGCGGTCATCTTCATTTGTCTGCTGATGATGTCATCAGGAAGGAAAGCAGCTGAGAATGTCCCTGCCAGACAGTACCTTTCAAATAGCATTCTATTGTCTGGTAAAGTCATTCTTCAGTGTCAGGGAAGCTTCCACCCTTACAGTTCAGAGCATCGGATTTTCCGATGGCCATTGGAAACACAGCGGTTCTCAATTAGCTTATCTGTTTTCAACCTTTTCTGGTTGTGTTATCATCAGTTAAAAGGCAAAATGTTTGCATCTTTCTTGCTATTTGACAAGCTTGGGCTTGGACTTGCTCTGTCGAGCCCATGTTCTGTACGAAGGCGGTAAACACGACTGAATTTTGCCTTCACTGAAATTGTTTTGTCTCTGGTTTGAAATAAATTGTGGTGGATACAAAGCTTTTATTAAAGAAAAGCTCTAACCAGACCCGGCAGAGCTTTTGGATGTGTTCCATGCATCTTTTTCACTAATCACTGGATGACTCACTTTGGCTTTTCACGCTACTGAAATATGGCAATTACAGGAAAGTTCTGAGAATTCCATGTTAGGAGGAGCTATTTCTGGTTTCATGTCTCATAAAATTTGAAGGCTGAAAGACCTTTTTTTTAATTAAGAAACTGGAATAAAGGTAAGTTAGATGTTCAGTGAGGGTCCAGCTATGACTCATGTAAATACTAAGGAGCAAGGTTTGTAGCAGAGGTAAACTTTTCTTCAGATCTACCAAAATATTCGGGGAAAAAAGACCAGACAATCTTCTGAGTACCTGGTCCCTTCATCAGTGGACAGGGAGATGACAAACGTTGAGGAAGAAATAATTGCTTGCCATTTAACCTTGCTATTAATTAAAGCACTGGAGAGAAAAAGGTAGTACATGTGGAGGGAAAAAAGGGGCAGCAGAAGCCGGGACCGATGGTGTTTTTAATGGGTGACACAAAACTTGCATTCCGGGAGCTGAGCAAGCAGTGCAGGACAGCACTCATCGCAAGAATATCTATACCCAGCCTAATTTTTTTAGAGATACAGTAGATATTTCTTCAGAATATTTTTATATGTGTACGTATGTGCATAATATATATGTAATATGTATATATTTTTATATATCTATATATATAACCTGTAGAGGAGAGCTGGGGAGGGACTCTGGATCAGGGAGGGGAGCCCTAGGAGGAGGGGGAAAGGTTGGACACTGAAAGAGGGGAGATGGAGCTGAGATGTGGGGAAGAACTTCTTGGCTGTGAGGGTGGTGAGAGCCTGGCCCAGGTTGCCCCGAGAAGCTGTGGCTGCCCCATCCCTGGAGGGGTTCAAGGCCAGGTTGGAGGGGGCTTGGAGCAACCTGGTCTGGTGGGAGGTGTCCCTGCCCAGGGCAGGGGGTGGCACTGGGGGGGCTTTAAGGTTCCTTCCCACCCAAACCATCCTGTGATTCTATATATTCCTGTTTGTGTTACTTGCATTAGAAAAGGTCAAACTGTGGATTGTGGGAATCAGTGGGATCACCAGGGGGAACGTACCCCGAGGAAATTTCGGTTGCCCTCCACTTTGCCCTCCCCAGCGGGATTTCTTTACCTATTGTCTTGTCTGTCTTCGTAAGTTCAGATAATAAACTTATTGGTTCGATTCTTCAGCTTTGTCTGAATTGCCCTGATCACTGTCTGTTTGATGTGCTTAGAATCCTTCCTCCCTACAAAAAGTAAGACTGATAATGTGGGGAAACTGAGTGGGCTTCCTTAAACTGCTGTATTGGGCAAGACTGATTAACAGCATCCCTAATACTTCCTAAAATCGTGTTATTGTAGACCTCTCCTAGGGAAATCTGCAATAAAGGTTCCCTCTTCAGGGCATGATGTCCATCCTAGTGTGATGGTTTAAAACTTCCACAGGGTTTAGACTGTTAATTTTTGTTATCTAGCCCTTGTATAGCATCTAACAAGTGTATTTACAATTTCAGTTTGTCTTTATTAGAAGAATTTGACTGCAGCTGTAATGAGTTGGAGTCCTTGCCTTCCACCATCGGGTACCTTCATAACCTGAGGACCTTGGCTGTGGATGAGAATTTCCTTCCTGAACTGCCCAGAGAAGTGAGAACCCGATTCTCTTTTTAAATTACAAATGGAAATGTTTTATGGTAGACCCAAGTTTTCACCCCTACTCAGACAAAATATCTGTTAAACCAAGTGTTTCTGCATGATGTCCACATCATCAAAGACAAAAATCTTTCTTACATACTCAGTAATAAAATAGTAAAACCAGTAAATTAATAAATTTGTGTAAAGGTGGAAGCATCACTCAGGAGAGCAAGTGACCCCAGGCATTGCCCGGATTTTACCGGCAAAGGGAGGGCATTATTTTCTGACTTTAGATTCTGTATTTTCTGCTTTTTATTAGAGTAAAAACACAATTTGGCCACCTCCCGACATAAAATGATAATAGATTTTATCGAAGTAGGTATCCTAACTTCTTTGGTTTTCTCATTCCTATAGATTGGAAGCTGTAAAAACGTAACTGTGATGTCTCTGCGCTCTAACAAGCTGGAATTTCTTCCTGATGAAATCGGGCAGATGCAGAAGCTGAGGGTGTTAAACCTGAGCGATAACAGGTACGGTTCACATCATTTTTCTAACCCGTTATACGAATTTATTTTATAAAACGTTGAAACTATTCTTTTTAGGTATTTGTAAAATTACATTTATATAAAATATATTTAAAAATATACACATTATGTTTAGAATCACTTTATTTAAGCTATAAGGTAAAAATCTTGGGTTTTGTTGGTTTTTTTTTTTAATCTTTATGGTTTGGTCTTAGTTCCGCTGACATCCAAAGAAAAATCTGAATGGGGCCAAGATCTGGGTCTCAGTGTGTTTTAATATAATAAAACCTGTTTACTACTTTTATCTCCTGCTGTTTCCATGTGAAAGTGTGATATTTGGCCTTAAAATGGTATATACCTTTGTAGTACTTGATGATTAAAAAATTGTGACAAGCTGATATAGAAGAAATCAATAAATACAAGCGCACCAGTGTGTTATCCTGACTCCACTGAAATCAAAAGAAAATTTTCCATTTCCTTCAGGAGGGCAAAGTTTTTTGTCAAAAATCAGATTTTTCTGTCCTCACACACGTGATGGGATGCTTAAAATGAGCCTTTCTGGGTAGCTATTGCAGGCTGCCATAGGCGTCAGAAAAGACTGAATTCTCCTTGAAATTTGTGCATGTGTATGTTCCAAGAACATGTTAATTTTCAGTAAAACCACAGAAATACAATTTTGCTCAGTAGCGCAACAAATGATGTGTGAATACCAGTTTGTTTCTGGTAATTATCATCCATACTCAGTAAAAATTAGGGGATGGACTTCCCAAGTCTGTGTCTGATTTACTGTCAGCACTGTCATTGCTGAAATCAAGATTGATCATAAAATACAAAATGAAGTAATGTAGAAATCCTTGTAATATATTCGTTTATTTGCTTAATTCTGTTAGATGATTTGTTCCGCGTTGCAATTGTGTACCGTAAAATACATTGTGTATTGACCAGAACGTAAAGTTAAACTTAACTCTAGTTTGTGTTGAAACTGGGCAAGCCCCGGAATCAAATCCCGGGTCTCTTGACTTTGGGTTTCGTACTCGGGTGCTTTCCCAGGGACAGGGAGTATTTGCCCACCAGTATGTCACACAGCAATTTGTGCTTTTAGCTCTACAGCGTCTGAAATGGGATTTCAGGCAACACTTTAATGTCCCTTGGGGTGACATTCTGGCCGGCGAAGGCAGTCCAGCTTCCCCTCCCTGTCCCTAGTGCCCTTCTCTCCATGCGTACGGTGATCTTGACTCATGAGTGATAGAGTTGAAAGCAGCCCATCAGAAATACTGTGAATTTTTGGATGGACACTTCCAGGGGCTGGTCCATGGTAGTGGCCCATGAGAGGAGGCACTCAGTGGGTTTAGGAGTGGGGAGGCAACTGGACACTGCTGGTTGGGGGTCCAAGGAGCTGCAGCTGCAGGGCGCCTTCACAGAATCACAGAATGATACGGGTTTGGAAGGGACCTCTGGAGATCATCTCCTCCAACCCCCTGCCAAAGCAGGTCCACCCAGAGCAGGTTGCACAGGAACGTGTCCAGGTGGGGTTTGAATGTCTCCAGAGAAGGAGACTCCACCACCTCCCTGGGCAGCCTCTTTCAGGGCTCCGCCACCCTCAAAGTGAAGAAGTTCCCGAAGAAGGTGGAGCTTCTTATGTTCAAGTTTGTACCCGTTTATGCCCTTCCCTGGCACATTAAACCAACCTGAGCTGGATCTCTCTGCCCCCTTTTCAAACCTGTAATTGTGCCATGAGTTTGTCTTGAGGAAGAAGAAAACTAGTATTTTTAGTCTCTTTTTTTTTTTTCCTTTTTTTTTGGCCAATTCACTTTTCAGCCAGGCCAGCCGGTGATTTCAAGCACATGACTTCATGTGTAATTACTGATTTTGAGTGTCATTGCTGGGGTGAGAGAGGGAGGAGGCAGCCACTGCTAGGAGGAGGCAGTTAAGGTGGTGAGAGCGGGCAGGATTCCCCACCAAGCTTGCCTGACACCCAGATGCCACCAAAGCAGCAGTCCTGGCTGACCTTCTTTTCCCCCCAGCGCCCAGGTGTGGGAGAGGATTGGAATTTCCACTGGGGAGGAAGGTAATTATGGGACCAGCATCCCCCATGAACCAAAGCAGGTGTGAGGAAGGTGGGAGAATGGGACTCTGCCTCTTGGAGTGGGAAGCTGTTCTCTCACATCCACCTCAAAAACTGTACAGTGAGTTGTAAGTGCTGTGGAACTAGTGGGAGAGCACAGTCTAGAGTAGGAGAGACAGGAACTGACTCAGACTATAGACCTTCAACCTTTAAGCCTGGTTGAATTGTCTCATGTGCTTTTCTTGAGGGGCTTGGAGAGTAAGTTCTTCCTCCTTTGTTGATATCAATTCTGGCTGAGCTTAAATGTTGCCCTGCTGAGACCCTCTGATAATGCTTTTGTTATGGAACTTTCCACCATAATGAAACTAAAAAGTTTCAATGTTTTGGCACCAAAGAGTTTGGAGAAATTTCAGGAACCATCTTAATACTGAATTTCTTTTTTTTTTTTTTTTTCCTTTTCTGTTTGCTCCTTCTCGCATTCATATTAACATTAAGGCAATATCCATTCTTTCTTTGAATGACTCCACATGTACATGTTAATAAGGAGTGTGCTTGGGCTGTGCAAGTTGGGTTCTTGGGTTCTCCAAGGAACCTTTCCGTGGTACCACAGCAGTTTTGCCCCTCTACTCTTCATATATGACAGAGAAGGCAGAGCATACCAGCTCTTTTCCTCCATACCCCTTTGCACCACTGGAAGAAGAGGCAAAGCAGAGAGGTGATTCTAGAACCATGCTGGTCACCATAGATTTATAGTATTACAAAGAAAACACAGTCTTCCATTGGGGATCTGTCCACTGCAGGCTCATCCCAGTGAATGATACCTCATGGTCATCTCCTTCTACTTTGTCATATGCCAAATTTCACCTCTGGTGTCTACAACTGTGATTTAAATGGTGCATTAGTGTATCTATTAGCCTCTTTCTTCTTTATCCCAGTGACTTTCTGTGTGAACAGCTGGGAAAGCGTTTGTTGAGAGATGTCCTTTTGTCACCAAAAATGCTCATTCTGGACATGTTCCTCATGGCATGAGGAGTGCCCTGTGGCTCAAGGCTCATAGGGTACAGGGGTGCTGGTGGCTTTGAACTTGCCTTGCTGGAGTGCATGGAAAATTTGCAGTCTGCTCTCTGAATGGCCACGCATGCGTGGAGTGATGGGCAAGTGGGATGTAGCACGGAAGGAGAAAAAGGGGAGCTCTGCCTCCTTTGCATTAGCTGGAGCTTGTCTGGGTGTCAAAGTCAGAAACATTTTGGGACATTTGGTCTAAAATCCTGACTGGATGTCTTTCAGGAAGGAGGCAAAGCTGCCATAGACCTCTTTGCTACTCAGGCTATCGGGAATCTCAAATTTTTGTGAGTTGACACATTCTGGTGAAAGGTGGGTCAGTGTTTTTAATACTGTGTGTTGGGGTCCCTCTCCAGTGCTTTTTTAATACTATGGTTTCAGCTACCACAGGCTTTCGCTCTTGTTGTGTGTCCCCTGAAGGCCCTCATCACTGTAAGATGGACCTTGCTGATCTTAATTGAATAGAGGCTGCTTTAGTTCCAGGACTTTCTTCAAATATTCATGTTAGAATTCCATTTAACCAGGGAATTAGACTCCAGCTTCTCTTTCCCATGCCATACACTCTTAAGACTGTATCTGTACTTCTCACCTCCATAGCTGGGAGTCCTCTCTCCTTTTATCTTTACAGGTCCAAACCTTTCCAACCCTGTTACGGTCTCTTCATCCCTGGGAAATGCAGTATTCGGTTGTGTCGACACGATAAAAGGCAAGGATGGGTTGAATCCTGACTTGCTCTCAGGTTGCTAAGGTGGAGTGTAACGAGGGCTAGTGTGATCTGAGCAGAGCTTAGATGGCTTCACCTGCTGCACTCAGGAAGGTTTTGGTTCCAGATACTCGCCTGGAGATTCATCCTTGCCTTTGCCAGGCATAATGCAGTCTCCAGTGCTTCAAGAACCAATGCAGAATTTCATAAAGTAGTTGTGCAATTACTGCTTTAATTGCATGACCGCTGTCGAGACCTCCACCCCGTAAGGAGTCCCTGGGGATAGGTGCTTGGAGTCGGTCACTGTTAAGAGTGCACATGGGATTCGTTCAAAGACAAAAAAAAACAAACCCAGATGTCTTACCAGTAACCGGTGTTCTTCACAATGTGTAGTCCACATATACATTTGTCTTCCATCTGCTTCTCCTCTCTCCTCAGAGTCCTTCCAGGTCTGAGTCCTGTGATTGAGAGGTAGAATTGTTAGAATGTACATTTGGGCTACACTTCTCAAAGAGCATCGGTTACTGGTAAGTAACCTTTCTTTTAGTTTTAGATTGTTCTTAAAGAAGAGCTGAAAGAATCATCACCTT
This sequence comes from Arenaria interpres, assembly GCA_013399435.1. Classification (NCBI taxonomy): domain Eukaryota; kingdom Metazoa; phylum Chordata; class Aves; order Charadriiformes; family Scolopacidae; genus Arenaria; species Arenaria interpres. Next base: position 64,025 of record VXAK01003107.1, on the reverse strand, counting down.
TTTGTATTTGCACTGCTTCTGCCTCTGTCCTGGGGTCAGAACTCAGTTACTGTCCTGAACCTCACCCACAGAACTGAGATGAAAAGGAGTCCAAAAATTACATGATCCAGTCAAAAAAAAAAAGAGGAGGCTCCTCGGTGTACCTTTTCTTTTCTTGTTTAGTTATTTAATTATACAATATTCCTCATTGCCAAAGAGCTAATTACTTCTGCCCATGTATATCCACAAGTGGTTTTGTGAACAGTACGTTGATGGCTGAATATGAATCATGTTCTTTTAAACTTTCACACCCTGAAAACCCTGTTGTTATCGATTTGCTGAGAGTTACCTTGGCCAACTGTCACAAATAGCAACTTGTCGCTGGGCTTGACCAACTGACAGGCAATGGTGCCTGTTATAATTAACTTCCAATGGGTTTTGACATGAATTTTTCATGATTGGGTTATTATTTTAAATTCTTTCCCAATGTCACCAAAGTATAACCCATGCATCGATGCATCTAGAAAGTGTTCCCCTCAGTGTTTGGTAAGCTCTTCGTACATTGTATTACTTAAACTAATCATCGGTGGAAACTCTCCCCATGCTCTGAGCTGTTTACTTAGGGCATAACAAAATGAAAAATTAGCACCTGGTACAAATATCTTGCGGGTTATTTTACAAAGGTGTGAGAAAAACTATTAACAAGAAAGAAAAGTTAAAATGATGTCTTTCAGTAGGCTTACAATGAAAGCAATGGCTGCCTTCACCCCATAAAACCCATCAAATATTGTCAATTGATATTTCTCATATTTAAACAGTATCAATGACATTTTCTTTGTTTTTCTTGTGTTCCATGGATAATACTCATTAGCTACTCTTAAAATATTTAGCCCTTAAGAACTTAACAAATGATGTGAAAGCTGTAATCTGGGATTAATAATGGAAGGAATTACTCCAAAGTCCTCGTTCCAGAATGGCCACTGACATGGGGCTCCTCGGAGGTTGTACAGTCGTATGGTACAACGGCTCAATGGTTAGGGGTGTCAGTTCAGAAGTGTGCTGGTTTTGCTTTGGTTTGGTTTTATTCACCCAAGGAACTTCAGAGGAAATTTTTTCTGCTTTTTTTCTCTCATAAGAAAACATTTTTAAGTGAAAATTAAATACTATAAAAGGAATACGTGCATTTCCTGCTTTTCCAGACTCTTACTGTGGGTAGTTGTTGTCTTGAAAAATCAGTTGGTCCTTCAGAATTTACGGTAAAAGAAAAAAATTATTAGTAACTTCTAAACTTTTACATTTATGAATGTTACACGTGATTTTACCTGTAATTTAACCTAATTAATATATATGGACAATTTCTATAGCACTAAGATATTCCTTTATGTTGGCTGTCACATTTTCAGCTCTTTTTGCGAATCAGTTGAAGAGATTGCAAATTGGGGTTATTAGGGATTAAATAATTGCAGAGGAATGGGAGCGTTGTGGGTGGCTGGCAAGGATCAGAGCTGGTGTAACTGTCTGAATATTTGGAAATGCTGTTTTTCCCAGAGGTCACATCCCTGGGTGCAGTTGGCAGATGCCAAAGGAGTGGGTGCTGGGGCTATGGCCATGTTTCCCTTGGTCCTGGTGCTGGTCCCAGTGCTGGCTGCTGGGCTACGGCTGCTCCAAACAGCCCCTTCCCTGCGAGAAATTGCCTCCTGCAAAGGTTATTTATCCAGGCTGAGTAAAACCATCCATAGGAAGAATAACTCGGTTTGGTACGGCATAGTTTGCCTGTGAATTTTAAGTTAATTTAATTTGGCCATCTTCTTCATTAACTGTCTATGCACCAATTACAGTGTAATCTAGTGTTGTGAGTGTAATTTCCCTTAGATTTATAAAAACAATTACGGATGTGATTTTCCAGACTGTCTAGTGAGAAGTTTCAGCGTTTAAGCACAAAAGAAGAGCTCTCTGGTGAATAGCACAGCCAGAAACTTTGTGTTTCTTTGTGCTGATACCTGATTGCAGTCCTGTGTTAGACCAATGGAAGCAGTGCAGATTAATTGCTTTTTTCAATAACTAATGAAGAATTTTCTCTTCAGAGGAGGTCAAATCCTTTACTGAGGATGATGTGAGTTAGCTCTTTGAAATCAGCGGAGTTATGCTGATTTATACCAAATAGGATCTAACTTGTAATATGTAGAAAGTAATCAACGTACATCCATGCATAATTAATGTTTGAGATCCTTTGTAGCTGTTGTATACCCTTATTGGCACCAATGAAGCTAGAAAAACATTTCTGTATTTACCTCTCATGGTTGAACTAACACATACATTTGGATAAACACTAATTAAGAATCTTTGTGTTAACTATTAAAGCTTAAACTTGTAACCTGAATTTATAAAGAATGTCACATATTGCACTATTCCACACTGCAGTATCCATTTTATGATAAGAGAGGAATGAAAACTAAATTTCAGATAATTTAGGCACTCCTTACTTTCTTGTGGCATTAATTCTAGGTTACTTCTGCTCTAATCTATACAGGCAGTTAATTGGAGATTAGCTCATAGCGCACTATGTGTGTGTGTACATTCCTGTCAGTTTGCTTCACTTCTATGGATAAGTCATTTCTCGTATGAGGTATTCTTATTAAAATCACAGTCTTTAAAATGCATTGCTTGCAGTCAGTGCACACTGCTTTCTGGAATAACATGTTTTTTAATGGCAAGGACTTTGTGGCAAAAATGCATCTAAAGTAATTCTGTAATGGATATGCTTCCGAAGCGCTGCAGAGAGGCAATGGTACCATGGCTTGGGAGATGCTCCTCTCCCAGAAATAGAGGTGGATTTCTGATGTGAAGAGGTCCATAGGAGTATTGTTGGTTGAGTACTGGTGTTTTGAGTACTGATAGAGGGCAAGGGATTCTCTGGGTGGAGTTACCCACCAGGGGATTACCGTGCTATGAGTGACCATCTCCATAACAGCCTTTCTCTCCACACTGTGGGACTGTCTCACTCTCCCAAAGAAGGGCTTTTCCTCTGTTCTTTGTGTTAAGTCCCATTTAGCTTTTGTCTTTGAGGACAGTCCTTTGGCGGGTGACTTTTTCCTCCATCTCCTGAACCTTCTGTAGCACACAGGGGAGAACATCTGTGTGGTTGGGACAGGTCTCTCCCCTTGGTACAGATGAAAAAGTAAAAATAATACGTTCAGAATTAGTGGGAAAAACATGGATTAATTTTCCACAAGTATTGAGTCATCATTTCCCCATTCAGGTCACTTTCAGGAAATGTGTTTACATGTATAATTAAAACACTGGGCTTTTTACTATTTAATTTAGTTTTGTCATTTAGGTTCACTGTGAATATTTGTATTACTTTAATCTTTTTCCTCACAGTTCTGCAAAATTGAATTTTCAATAATCTTAGAGTATTCTTAGAGTATTCAATAATCTTAGCATCAAAACTTAACTAATAAAAGGATTTCTGTTAAATACACTGAAAACTGTCAGGTCTTCTCTAAGTCTCCCTGGGACCAAGATTTTTTCTGTGATATAAACTGTACCTTTGGTTACCTTTAAGCCAAGGCAAAAATAGCGGTATCTCCTTAGTACCTTTAGGGTATGATGTCAGTAGTTTTAGATTCCAAATGCCACTCTTAATGTGGAATGCCCTTAATAAAATATTAAATTTTAGTAAAAACTGAGAGAAAATAAAGATACGGAATTATAGAAATTTCAGTATGAAATCTTTAAAGGAAGCTATTGTGAAAATGAAGGATTCACATTGTTCCAATATTGTTGTTTGCAGACTGAAGAATTTACCATTCACTTTCACTAAACTTAAAGAACTTGCAGCTTTGTGGCTTTCTGACAACCAGGTAATGACTTGCAATATTCCTGTTTTCTTTAGTGTAGTACAAGGGGTCTGAGCAAGGGCCGTAAATGAAACCTATCGTTTAGTATGTGATTGTAATAGAATTTTGGAAGCGTTTGCTCCCAGTCCAGCTTTATACTTTCATATCAAGGTATAGATTCTTCTGGCCGTCATTTATTAACTTTGAAAGATCACCTTTGCAGGATTTATTACTTGCATCTAGCTAAGCTTCTGTAGCCTTACAAAACTAGAAAATAAAGGACAAAAGTATCAAGAGAATATTTTTAAAATACAAATTCAAGAGGTAAGACTTTGTTGTCAAACTTGTTATTAGTTTGTCCCATCCTTTACTCCATCTCTGCCTATATTTTCGTCTTGGTTTTCCCTTTTCCTGTCCGTGCTTCCATATTTTAAACTCCGTTAAAAGTCAGTGGGAGTTTAATCATGTAAAAGGTGCACAACAAATCTCAGTCTTGTTTTGGAGAAAACTCTCATTTAAGCTCTTTTTAAATTTAAGTGTGCCTTTCTCTGTTCCAAGGGATTTGGTTTCGCTACTCTATATTCTTTAGGATTTTATTTTAAAACAAATTATGTAACACGGACACTGAGAAATGTGATAGTTCAGCCACCATCTGAGCACTGAAAGAGGTCTCGATCCTTTCCAGGATTGGTGGGTAGAATAATTTTGCACTTCCATAATTTAACTCTAAATGGAGAAAAACTCAATTTGTACAATGTCAGGAATGTTCGGCATACCCAGCAGGTTTTTAATAATCTCAATACATTCTCATAATTTCATCTGTCTCACTTTGCAATAATGCCCATGGTCAGATATTATACCTCTTTAACTGAAGCTGATGAGGGTAATTCTTCAGGGGCCAATTACCCTGCTCCTGGAAATGAATCTGTCCTTTTATCCCTGTGAAACAGCCAGAGGGACCGGGGCCCTGCAGCAGGAGATGGGGAGCACTGGTTTTTTCACTCTAATTTCCATTAAAAAATAACATTGCATTGCCCAGCCACAGAACACACACTTTCTTTGGAATATACAACGTTTTTTCAGGGTTTTGGCTTTTCTGCAGTATAACATAGATTAATTTCTATTCTCTGAACTATGACAGTCACTCCTGGGTGCTACATTAGAGCAAAGCAATAATGAAGAATAATCAGTTGAAGTAAAACATGACAGTAACATCTGCATATTCAGAGTGAGCACCCCCACGTAAAGCCTCCAGTGCCTTGCACCAGCTTTACCCTCAGATGAACTAATGACTGTTGTGAATTTACTCATCATTAGCCCTAGCTTAGGACAGGTCACAGGCAGAAGGTGTAGTTGCAGCTCTGTTCTGCTGGTCCTTCAGCTTCCTCACAGGTGTGGAACAGCAAGAACACTGTCACAGAATCACAGAAACACATGGGGCTGGAAGGGACCTCTGGAGATCATCTCCTCCAACCCCCTGCCAAAGCAGGTCCTCCCAGAGCAGGTTGCACAGGAGTGTGTCCAGGTGGGGTTTGAATGTCTCCAGAGAAGGAGACTCCACCACCTCCACACCACTTGATGTTCTTCTGCTGATCTGGGAGGACTTACAGGAGGGGGGAATGGGAGAGGAGGCGTTTCCACCAGGTTAATGCTTGGTGTAGCCCATGGAGAAGTTTATCTCCGTACAGAATTTGAGTTAACCCTGTATTTCCTACCTACCTAAATCCTGCCCGGGTTGACACATGTGCCCTGAGTCACGGGTTGTTTGTTTGGCCTCTCCCGTGCAGTCCAAGGCTCTCATCCCGCTGCAGACGGAGGCTCACCCCGAGACGAAGCAGCGCGTTCTGACTAACTACATGTTTCCCCAGCAGCCCCGCAGCGACGAAGGTAAAACGCCATCGGCAGCCCCTGTGAAGGCGGGCTCCCAGCTTCTTCTGGTGGGGAAAAACCAGGGGGAGGGAGAGGACGGGGGGTCTGGGCAGTGTTTCTGCGTGTGAGCGTCTCTCCTGACGTGTGGTGCGCGCATAACAGTCTGTATTTTGTCATACACAAAAGGAACCCTCTTATTTGCAAATCTGTTATTCTCAGGCCATCAGGGTTACATTTTCTTAAACAGTTTTGTTTTCGGAAGAATGGGTTCAGGGTTTGGCTCCTCACGTAGACACCTCTGACGTTAGGTTAGAGAGGTTGCGTGCTCCCCCTCAGCTCCAAACCTGTTGCTTCCCATCACTCCCATTTCAGTGAAATATTAAATTATATCAGTTTTGATTTGTCCCTTTGATTTTGCCCTCATTGTCCCCCCTCAAATGCTTAAAAACAATCACCCAGGATTACAGGATCAACTAAGAACGTGTCTTTTTAGGGCATTTCCCATCTTCCGCTGGGTGCACTAATTACGTGTTCTTGTGCATTGCTCTTTGTGATTTAACTGTAGATTTCCAGTCCGACAGTGACAGCTTTAACCCTACTTTATGGGAGGAGCAGAGACAGCAACGTATGACTGTCGCCTTTGAATTTGAAGAAAAAAAGGAAGAGGAGGAAAATCCAGGGAAAGTTAAGGTAAGTTCTATTTGATTTATTCAGGTATTCCCATATCATGGGCAGGGTCCAACTTACAGATCTCAAGTTGAACTATTTTCGTGTTCTACATACCCAGAAAGTTCTCGTCACTGTGTTTCAAGTACAGCAGTTGAGGGAAAAAAGCGTTACCTGTTCTCCCTGGAGCACTGGGTACCCATCCCTGCTGGTGCTCCCTAGGCAGCAAAACTTTGGGTTTATAAGTCACTTCAGGCCCGTAAACGTAATGTTGGGTTCCTGGTGTGACAGGTGTTTTGTCATGAAGATAAAATTAACATACAAAATGTTGGGAGACTTAGAATTAGTGTCCAACCACCTAGTTCTTCAGGAATATTTAGATCATGTAGGGAGATCCAAGTTCCTCTCAAAGTGGAAGTCAACGAGAGCTTTGCAGCTCCGTGGAGTTAGGGAGGAGTGTGCAGTGATTTCTCTCATCAATTTTGTAACCTACCAAAAATGAAGATCAAAACATGAATATCCTCCTCCCTTTATCTGAAATTAATATAATTCCAGAGTTTTCAACTGAGCCCTTAATCAGTTACATTGTTAGAAGGGTATTGTTAGGATCATCTACGTTTACACGGCAAGAAAAGCTCTGTTTCTTGAGTGATATAAAGGAATTACCAGGGATCAAACACTTAAACACTGCGGTAGGAGGCCCAACATAAAATGCGTTGCCAGAGAAAAAAAATCATATGAGGAGATGTAAATCATATTGTAATTGTAAAATTAACAATTCTATCATTAATAGCTATTTATCATTCCATTTAGATCTTCTTGGAAATTTTGGATTTTTCTTTTAAATATTTTTCCCAATTAGGAATTTCTGTCTAACTCTTGTAACCAGGGATAATGGACTCTGGTGCTTTAGTAAAGCAGGAAATGAAGTCAAATAGCAAACTTTGCCTCACAACAAATAGATTGAACTGAAATTTTAGCCCAGATGAATTGCAGGTTTGTGAGTCATATATGGAAAACAAAGCATCTGGGAGAGTTTTATATTGTTCCAGCACTTCCTATAGGAATTTTAACTGTGAGTAATATGGCTGTCCATATGTGCAAAACAATTGAAATATTAACAGCGAAATAGATAGCAATTTCTAAGACTGTAGAAGAATTTCATTGTATTATATGTTATTTGCAAGCATTATTTTGGATATCAAAATGTAAGATATGAATTATATCACTTAGATAGCCATTTTATTTTTAATACATTTCAGAAGACTGTGACTGACTGAAACAAGTGTTTCCTTGGAGTTACAACCCTCCTTGTAGAAAAACCAAACCCTTCACCCACTGCCCGCACTTGCTGTACTTCAGCTCAGATGCTGCCATCTGCTGCGGGGAGAAGGGGGCGGCAGACGCGGGGGACACACTGCCACATGGCCAGGTTTCCTAGAGACAGCTCCGGGCAGGAATAGCTGCTCGGGATGCAGAGGATGCTCGGGATGCAGCGCTGCTCCCCTGGACCCTTCCCGCAGCCCAGGCAGCTGCTGCCCGAGCCCTGGCGTGGGGAGCTGGGGCTGTGGTCCTGAGCGGTGGGGGGTGGCTGCGGTCCTGCTGCATCCCCAGCCCAGCGGCAGTCCCAGCTGCATCCCCAGTCCAGCTGCAGTCCCAGCTGCAGTCCTGCTGCATCCCCAGCCCAGCTGCAGTCCCAGCTGCAGTCCTGCTGCATCCCCAGCCCAGCTGCA